>NMRB01004218.1:1184-26161 GCA_002633025.1 Notospermus geniculatus
GGGGGGAGGACCAGATATCTCTTGAAGTACAAATATCATGGAATATTCTCCATTGTTGCTATACCACTGCAAATCAAGCATATCTTAATTGCACCTGGAAAGAAGCAACATCCTCTTGCATCTAAATAGAAATCAGGACTAATGTTCTTTTCTTTATTTAAGGAACATTTTGCACACTCGAGATGAAAGAATCTCAACACCAATCCTCAACACCAACCACTGCCGTTTGCAAGACGAGGAGTCAAGGAAAACCTGATCAACAAATGAACTCACGGAAATGATAGACTTTATTGATGTAATTTCACTCACCAGGGCAAAGGATATTTTGAATTAGTATTTGACGAAAGTCACCAAAAAATCAAGATCGTTCGAAAGTTCCAAGCTAACTGCTGAGATTTCTTCAAATAAATCAACTGCTTTTAGTCCCAAAGGAGGTAACTGAAGTTTAAAGCTGACACTTAGAAATTTCATCAACTGAAAATAAAAATCACTAAATGCATTGGATCAATTCAAAATGAAATCAATCAGAAATTCACGACATGTTTTGCAATTATGTAGTTTAATGGCAACACATGCACAATAGTGGATTAGATTTCGCCAACAGCAAGATTGTGAATTCAGGAGCCGTGTGGAAGCATTTGACAGAAGTGATGCAATCTCGCTAACGCAGTAACAACTGCTGATTGCTGTTTGGAAATAATGTAAAAGGAGCGAAGAAATCAAGAAGTTTGCAATAAATTCACGAACGAATTTGCTGATATAGCGGCGGCCGTCATTTCTGATGCAGATCAGGCAGAGAGTCAATCATCACATGGAATGAGCAAATGTGGTCGGTGTATTCGAGCGTTGTGTATCCACCAAGAAAACGTTGATGAAATAAGTGATTCCTATCGCTCCTAAGTGGGTGATTCTCTAGTAGAACAATTCTCGTGGCCTTGTCAAAACGGATGCCCGCTCAGCCAATCACCACCTAGAACAATCTTTGGAGGATGTTTTTCTGACGATTTATACTTCTGGCAGTCAACTTAAGAGGAAATCAACAAGGGGTATAGAACGGTTTGATTTTGTGTCAACTTTACTCAGTTAAGCGAGGCAGCTCTGTTGGGACACTTGCAAAGGAAATCAATACATCTTATTCGAAAAAGTATTGGTTTCTGCACAATAAGTGGTAAAATATGGCCAATTGGCATAAGGCAGACTAATTCGCTGGAGCAGACGGGCCATTTTGCTCTAAACCTATTAGGAAAGTCGTCAGACACTTATTGACAGCTAGCAACAATATTTGGAAGGGAACAGTTTGCTGCGCCAGAGGACCACATGTGTGTAGGATCTTGTGTGTCACACTGCAATTATGGAGGATTATAGAAATATTTCTTGAAAGCCTGTTTTTGATAATGTATGGTTGTTTTGAAATTTAATGGCATTTTTTGAGGGATACTTTGTTCAACACATTTTGAATACCAGAGCTTGTTGCTGATGGAATGTAGCAAACTGTATTAGGAATGAACTGTTCTTGACAAAATGGTCTTTATAGGAAAATTTCGAAGATGGAAAAGGAAGAGCTTGATCATCATCCTTGGAATGCTCAGTCTTGTCTTGATCCTCCTTATGGTCAACACAAATAGTATGCACCAAAATTTCCATATTCCAAATGATTACAACGTCGACTATATGGAGGTGCCAAAACAAATTCTAAATTTGGAACTGGAAAAACGCAAACAGAACGTGTTTCGGCAGAGTATGGTTCGTAGTGCTGGAAATGGACAACGCCATCTGGAGCAAAGGACAAAAGCTCGTTTTCCTGGTGAAAGAGTACTTTTTAATCCTATATCAAACAGAGGACATCATACCAGCAAGGAAGGAAATCCTAAATTACGCCAAGAATTACTAAAAGCCTTATCGAAGTTTTCTGATTTGGGAAATGATAAGAAAAGTTATCAAGGTGTTCAGAATGTACCACCAAAACCAATGATTCTAAAAACAGTGGATAGGAATGACAAAATGCAGAGTCCAGGAGATGCTGATTATTATGAAAACAATAGAGATATCAATAATGTTGTAATTGAGGACGTATCAGATGACAAGGATGGAGAGGATTATGCAAATCCGCCATTCAAGATGTCATATTTTGAAAACATTTCCAATTATGTTCTCACAAAACCAAGTTTTCAATATGAGGAAGTGCAACCAACCACTGAAAGTAAACATTCCAAATTGCAACTCAAATCTTCCAAGTATTCCATGGGTGAACGTCGCCATATGCAAATGAGGCATATAACGAATAACAAAGACCCTGATTATGCTAAACCTGTCAATGACCTAGCAAAATCTAGAGAAAAAACTAAATTACTAGGGAAATCACCAAAGGATAGTTTTAAGACAACAAAATCTAGTGCCAAAAGTATATCCAAGACATCGGTAGTGTGCAATAAAAAAGGGGAATGCCGAACACTTCCACTGCCAGGAAAGGGCCAAAGTCCAAAACATTTCAGCACGGAAAGTGCCAACAGTGCCACGAAAAATTCACGGACACGTTCAAAAATGAAAGAAACCATTCCACGTAGTCACAAGGCATCACTGCCAAAAAATAAACTGAAATTGACACAGTTTTTAAAATTAAATTTAGAGGATGATGGAACAGATGACAGAGGAAATCGGACAAAGTTAAAACTTGTTACAATTATGGAGCAGCGGCAGAATGCACAAAAAGCTATAAGGGATTTCAGTAATGTGACTTTATTCAGTGATAAACGGATACCGATCATCGAAGACAAGGTGTACTGGTCACGAGAAACAGAGAAACTAATGCCCAGAGGTGAGTACCTACTTATGATCATTCATTGTATGGTAAGAATTAGTTAGAGTTGAAATGAAATATATACTGTCCACAGTCATCTTTGAATGATTTGGCCTTAGCGGGTGGTGTATATGTCATACCATTCAACAGTCGGATGGGTAGATGAAAATCTTGTCTGGACCATTTTTTGCTTCCCCATATGTAACAGGGATACATGGGTAGGTGAGCATGCACTCTCATGATATTGTGCACGTTTGACCTTTGACTTCTGCTGGGTGACCTTGGGAACCTGAAAATTGAGATGGGCCATTTCTCGCTTCGATTCATCAGGGTGTATTTTTTGCAGCAAAAGGAATCAAACAAAATATGGACTAAACGCGGCTAAAAAAATGGACATCACAAAAGTCCAGTGCTTTCAAACATTTTGCAAAATATCCTAGCAGGTACAGGAATAAAGAACTCAATTTTCAGTTCATTTTGATCACTTAGTTTGATAATTTTGGCAAGAATCGTATTGTCCAGTGAGTGTGCATAGACAAGGCAACTGCTAGAATGGTAAAAACCTGGGACGGGACAGGCTGTCAACCAACTCCATACACATAATTGACACACTTCACAAGTAGAGACTCAGAGCAATAAAAAATCACCATAGCTTGCATGTCAAGTCCCTCACTTGTACAAGACACATATCATATAACCACTTGTCACCTATTTATCACTTCCCAGCAAATCAGGTTACATGTCCTTAGAAACATTCAATAAGAAAACTGATGACGAACAGGTTTAAAAACCAATAATCAAACATGTAAGATTCATTGTTATACTTCATGCTATCAAATCCACTGTTCCACCACTGTCTCCTTGGTCACTTTTGACTGTCTCAAGATCCTGCAAAATCTCCCATTAGTCACAGAAGTGTGATGCATCCACTTTGCACGAGCCAGGCCATCAGCACTTGACCCTCTACCAACATTATGTGATCAAATATCCAATTACAAAGTAATTACATTAATGATACTCAAAATAATATCCTGCAGGCGGCAGAAATCTGTCCCCGACATGGGTCATCCTTACAGGTAATGTAATATCCACTTCAGAAAAATTGTGACTGTCCTGAAAGCATGGTATTACTGTTAGATACTTCTATAAAGTCAGCAGCGTACTGAATTCTGTATCCTTAGTCATCAGTCGAGTGTATTGAAATAAGGAAAACGTGTATGTGATAGAAAAGGGTAAGTGCAGATGATACTCAAATATCTTGATGGAATAACAAATTTGGCAAGTAATGGTAGGCTAGTATGAGTAGATCATAAATATTTGTAAGTTACCACGGTAGGTTGGACAAGTTGACTGCAAATTGTCACTGAAGATTAAAAAATGTCAAACCGTAAGTGATGTCACTGTGGTTACACCTTTCAGTTACATCATTTTTCATCCTTACATCATTGCTTCATCAACACAAGGGCATAATTTCTAACACGAACCTACTCAATTTGAATGCATTATGGGAAGGGGTGACTGGAGAAGATGACTGTACACCCTCTTCTGCATGAATGCTCATTTGCCATCTGCTAGCTCCAACAGGCAGACAGGGAATGCAGATAAACAGTAATCAAAGATCAGATAAACATGGGCTGCTATGTTATCTTGATTCTACAACAAATACCAACCAGGACAAAACATACAGTGGAAGAGATTTCTCGGCCAAATCAGCTGCTTCACCACATCATCGTCATTCTTGGGGTAGAAAACAAGTTGGCCACAGTAGCATGCCTTGTTATTGCATCTCAGGTCTCAGTAAGAAGATATATTTCACCAAGTTCTTTCCTCTTTCATTAGATTCCAGAACCATGCTTCAAAAGATATTAGGTTAAGCCAGCCCTCTAACATTCCTGAAACATTCTCTTTTGTGTGTCTCTTCCTGTCCTACAAATTGGCAGGAAATACAATTTTGGAGATGCACTGGACTGGGAACAAACATGACCCGATGTCAAAAAAGCCAAGCTGGCATGCCTGTCCAGCATCACCAATTAGTTCAGATGAGCCAATTAGCCTACATTTACCTTCACAAATTCATATGAAAAGAATTTACGAACTTCCATCGCACCAATCATAAATACGCCACCCCACTAAAAATAAGTGGCTGATTGTAGGGAAAAAACTCTTTCAGCACAGTGATATCTTGTCAGCTGATAACCCATCACTCGTTGACTGCACTTAAATTTACCAATCGCTCTGGAATAACATCCAGTGGTATTTTCATGTTTTTATTGTAAATATCAAGATCTTACCAAGGTGTTTTAAATTTGATGGTGCTATTTCTGATTGAAATCTAAGACTGTGGTTTACAGTTGATTTCAAACTAATTTCTCCATCACCAGTCATGTAATTCGACTGGCATCTTGGCTGCACTTTCACTAATCCAGTTTTTGCAGGTCACGATAATTCTGGTGCAGATAAACCTGATGCAGAAACTGAACACTGACCTCTAAATAGAAGCAAATCTTGAAAAGCAATCCCGATGGGGACTTTCCCTATAGAGCAACAACCCTCGCGTCTACTTTTATTAAACTGAGCAAAATCCCTGAAAATCAATGAAGGGGCTTTGCTAAGCTTTTGCTACAGCCCAACAAAGATCCCCATGAACCTGCACTCCACATCTCTCCTTGCCACACTGCTTGCTCGGGAGTGGTCAATGAACAGCCTGCTCCCCAAGGAATGATTGTAGCTTATGGTAGATAACCTCTAGCCAGCTGGGTGATCAAAAGCTCATCACCTAAGATAGCAATGTGGTAAGCTGCTTCAGCAGCTCAGGTAGCCAGTTGATCACCAGGCAGAAGAAGAGGTCAATCCATGTTTATTTTCTTTGACAGATACAGTCAGGTGAGAGGACTGCTCAAGTGATGGTATGAGTGCAATCATATACCTGATCAGGATGTTTGATTGGCTGCATTGGGGCGATGAAAACTGCATTTATTAGAACATCAGTTAGACGCAATATGGTCATGGTTCTGAATCAACAAACACCAAAATCAAATCCTCAACCATACATAGATAAAGTTAACTCTTTCACTGCCCACACTTTTTATTTTTGTACCCCTAAAATGCCAATGGTTAGGCCTGTTAAAAAAAATAACTTGTTTCTCATCAGTGACATCCAAAAAAAAGGCCCGTCAGGTCCTTTTTTATTTTTTATTTTTTATCTGAAGCTGACCTTGTCCTCGGTATTTTTCAGGGGCAAAAACTAGTTTCATGTAGACCCTATGTGCTATATATAGCTATTTTACTCTGCCAGGTTGAGTTGGAGGAAACACTAGCCATCTGTTTCACCAGCCTACATTGGCATAGGCCTAGGGCCTAGCCTACAGGCCTACATCATGGCCACCTCCCACTCACACCCAGTCCACCACTTGCCACTTGCACTACTATATCTCAAGTCAGAACCACCCCAAATGTTGAAAATGACTTTGATATACAATGTATCTCAAAGTAGGCCTACCAATGAATTGCAACAAAATACCTGGAAGATTTTTAAAAAAATTATTCAACAACCTTCAAAAATCACCTCTCTGAAGGCAGCTTCCAAGTCATTCCATCCACGTGGGCTGGTTTGTGATTTTGCAACCTCGTCCATAGCCTACCTATCACAAAGCACGCACGTGGATGTACAATGATACTTTGTATAACACCTAGGAACTAGGTTGAAATCCAGCACCAACAATACACTGGCTCTTTGACAGATTGAGGTCAACAAAAACTGGTCGTAAAATATAAAAACAGCAATCAATTCATCAAAGCAAGCAGGCCGGCATCTTTTTATTTTTTATAAAAAATAAAAAAAATATTGCACACGGCATCAAAAATCGGTACGGCCGCTGATGAGAAACAAGTTATTTTTTTTAACAGGCCTTAGCTATTTTTTAACCCTGTTTGCCAATTTTTGTAGCCAACTAACTACATCATTGAAATGGTGGGTGATTCACATTGCCATCTGCAAGGTTGCATCTGGTTCAGCTTCAAATCGCTAGATGGAGACACTGAGACAACGTACATATACGTGATGGGCGTTTTTACAGACCATGTGCAAAAACGTATACTCTAGTTTCGTGTTTTTAACACACCGGTCCGATATGCAAGGCGGGCACTGAACGCGCCGCCCCCGCAATAGGTACACAAAGGGTCTTTCAGTTCATTCACCATGGATGACCAATCGCTGGGCCGCACGGTGTCTGCACCGCTCGAGACGTCTAGGCCTTTTCGGGCTATCTAGTCCACGTGGTCAATTTCATTGAAATCCTACTGACGGCCGAACGCCGCAAGGATAAATACCAAACCACACGTCATTCATAGTCTGATCAGTTACAACATGCGGTCAACTAAATTCAATCCTCCCCGCCCTATCTCCGCCTTGGCCTTTCACTCCAAGAGGCCTATTGTCATACTCAATGCGTATTACGATGGAGGCGGTCTCACCACCTTGTAATGAAGGTGTGTTAAAAACACGAAACTAGAGTATATACGTTATGGGCAGTGAAGGAGCTAAAGAAGGCACTATGTTGCCAAACCCTTTAGCATGCTTTTATTGGAATTATTCGGAGAAGGACCAGAGCAAAAATAACAACAGGTGGAAGCCTGATCTTATCATGGATTATTCCGCATCTTGAATCTTCTTCCTAAGAAGCTGGCCTTGTTTACATGTATGCATCACATCAGCTCACTGTTGTTTACTAATATTTGTCCTGCCCCATCACTCTCTTCTTTGTGAGCAAAAAACAATTGGATGGGAAGGAACTTGTATTGAAGAAGCAGACTTGCTCCCGGAATATAAACAACCTGAAATATCATCACTCCTGATTCAAATTATTTGTCAGCCTGCAAGGTGGGCACCTTGCTTGATAAATACACCAGGCCACCCTGTTGGAGGGTGAAAAAGACTGAGTCTAAAAATGATCCCTTCAATCAAATAGGCCGACATCACGGGAAGGAGAGCAGCCTAAATGCATGGAAAGCTGTCACTTTTTTAAATGAAATCAAACGAAGGCCATATTTAATCCTTTAATTTCACCTCATAATTTTGCAAGTTAAGTTGTTACCGGTGACATGATGCCCATGTTACCGTCGCCTCTAACAGCGGTCTCATTCACATGAATGACCACAAACATGGAGGTACCTCAACTCAGTTTGATCAAGTGAAAAATGCATGATATGAATTGGCAGGTCCTGTAACATTACACCTGATTATTAGCTAGTTCCTATTCTGTTCGATTTTCATTAGCAAAATTAGTAAATTGCTATTGTAATTCATTTCACCTTTGATAACCTCCAACTATATAAATACAATATCAAATGTCCATGCAGACTCTGGGCATGATGGTCATTTGTATCAGCTTGTGATTTTTTGGCAGAGATTTGTGATCTCAGCTCAGCTGAGAAGAGATTCATGATGAGCTTGTTACTTGAGTTCATAAGATTCTTCTGAGTTGGTTTTTCAGACACGAATCCGAGGCACCAAGAGGTTGGCTTTTGAGAAGCTCCGAGACCTGAGTATCACAGGTGATACTGGTCTTGTCAAATTAGCATTCCACATGTTCCTCCATCCGAGAAGGAGATTCCTTCGATAAGTCGGTTGCAAGCTGCCTGGAATTTTGTTTCTGGTTGTCCTTTTTTTTTACAAGCTGTACATGAGCAGAAGTCAATCTGAGCTTGTTTATGGCATATGTTGACTTCACCGACAAAGTTGTAAACTTTTGATGCATCCAGTGGCTTCATGTTTTCAGGTGGAAATTTCTCCTGGCCATGTAAGTCTCTCCTGGCGAAGGTTTCTTGCATATGAACAAGGGTGTAACTTGTCTGTACACAACGAAGACTGCAATAGAAGAGTGGCTTCGTGGTTCTGTGTATTGGCCTGTGTGTATTGGACGTCTCCACCAAATCAAGGAACCGACAACCATTATTTTGGGCTGGGTTTGGTTACCGTCTCGCCACTGCTGGTATGGGCCACGTGACGCAGGCCTATTGTTTCACACCTCAAGGTGGATTCTGGCTTTGAAATATTTTTCTGCACTTGACTTGAATAACGCAAGGCCCAGATTAATTTTTTCGACACTTTTGGACTTCTTGGCATGATTGGAAATTGGACAAGCAACTTGACTGCATGTTTTCATGACAACTTCTTTGGAACGTTTCTCATGCAAGAGACATGATCATCTCCCCATATCATGCGTTTTATTTCCCAAATGATAACTGTATAGCCTGGTCACCTTGACAACCATCTTCTCCAGTTCATACCGTACCATTGATTACCACTGTCATTACACCAGCGCAGTTACTGACAACGTTCACTACCTGCAATCAATGCAGATAATGTGTGGTGACATCAGCTGCAGTGAAGCCTTTGGTTGAATTCAGTGTCTTAAAGGGGCTGTTACTCTAACAATTTGTTAGCATAATGTGAAAGACACTAATAAAGTCAGTTTCTGTCCCTCGAAATTGCATTTCACGAGACTTGTGTACGTAAAGCTTGCATTCAGCTGCAACATTTTGACTGAGTTAATGCCACTGGATTACCTTTTCTAAAGCACAAATACAGATTAATTTTGGCCGTGTCTGAAAAAGCGAATTGTTGGCCAGGTTTGGGCTGGCATAAACATGACCATCAGCTCAGACATTTTCAGGTATATTTCGTCTCTATTTTCAGGTATTCATGTTGCGCCAGAAGATGTAGCCAACTTCCAGTCAATAGTCCGCAAGACGCGTGTGAAGCAAATGTCACAGTCGACATGGAGCAAATGTGGACGGCCTAAGAACCACTATGTTGTCTTGGAGAATGGGATCTCAATGTGTGCTCGCTATAGGCATCCAGACGACAGATACATCCAAGGTAATAAAATTCTCATTTTGGCCTCAAATCTCCATCAATTTTGTAGCTGCTGATATCATGGCACACTCTTGTCCCTAGAGGTTGTTGGCTAAATATATTTATGCCACAAATTACAGGCAAGAGTGACTGCAGAATGCAAGGAGCAACATTAGGTATACTTAAAAGGTTGACCGATACAGTTCAACCGTATTGGGGCATAGCAAGGAAATCGTAGAATTGGCTCAACCAGGAGCGTTTGGACATGGGAACTTGATACCACAGAACTTAAGCTTTGGCAAACTGATCTTGGCTCTTTATCAAAATTTGATGGTGACAATGTCGTCATCACTTCTTGATCACATTACCATCGATTGACTAACATCATCGTTGCTCGTGAAGAGGCTTTGGAACAACTGCAGGAGGTGTGTGATGTCATTTCATGTACCTTTTACCTCTTTCAGGAGAGGTGATTTCTTTCTATCTGGGCCGCTACCTTGGTCTCAAGAATGTGCCAGTTGTTGTCATGTCACGGGTCAACACAAGTGCCCACGCCCAATGGGAAGGCCATGACTTAGAGAAAGCCAGATGGGAGGAGGGTGTTTATGTAGCCCTTATTCAATGGATATCAGACCTCCAAATAGCAGGGTAAGGTGAAAACTTGCAGTTCAATGATTATCTAAGACTGCATAGAAGACCATCATTTCAAGTAGCACTCCTGCTGCATCTGTAAAATGGGTCCTTGTCCTAAACCAAGGAAAATTAACGAAACAATAGTGCTGCCATCTGATGACTTTTAATCAAACCAGCATGAGAATGAAGCCCAATGGAGAGGTTCCAACACCAAGGGACTTATTCACGAAGCAATGCAATTTGACAGAGTACATGAACTATTTTTCTCCTGCAAACAACCTAATTGCACTCTGTGCCAAAACGAAGCATTTGCGCACTTTTTAAGTTACAATGGCTTTTATGAATAATGTCCTAGGCTTTTTCACAATCATCTACATGTATATGTTGTTCTTAACCCGAACGAGGGAACAAATTTTCTTAATATTAATAAGCATTGTCACTTTTCAGCTCATCAGTGATGATTCCACCACCATTACTCAAAGCGTATGAACAAAACAAGGTGCTAGACTATAGATCAGCTGAACTGCCCCATTTATCAAGTCAAGTGGTGATGGACTTGGCACAGTGGAGTGATCTCATTATTTTTGACTACATCACTGCAAATTACGACAGGTAGGAACATGTTTTTAAGACAAATTTTACTTTGCCCCCCCCCTTGCAGAACTTCATCCTTGATTTACTGCTTTGCAGTTTGTAATCCTGAGGCCATATTCAGGAAGCCTTCGCAACTTTGCATTCATGCAAATCTATTATAAGGCAGTCAATGAACAATAGGCCATGTGCAGCCAAACAATAGACTTGCATGCACGCAAAGTTGCCAAGGCTTCGTGAATATGGCCCTAGGGCTATTACAATGCAAAACTGCATTGTTTGTAAATGGGACAGAAGACAGCAACAGTGTCTCCATCTCCTGGATCCTGGATGAACTGGAATCCAAGCACACTGTCTTTTGCAGACCAGTGTATGGCAGAATAAGTAACAGTAATTTCTACAACCTCTGACCGTCAGAGCTCTGACGTTATGCCTGTTATGGAGTTGTCATTAGTTTTTTCATCTCATGAAATAAAATACGGAGTTGGGCTTTATTAATTATTCCAAGGTTAAGCCTCGGGAGCGAATTTATCATCAATGCAGATTTAGAACTAACTCAACTTTAGCAATCATGCCAGGCATACTTCTTTCATCTAGGGGGCTTCTTTATTGCCTTAATCTAGTCACAATCATGGCCAATTTCAACAGAACTCTAGCAAATCATGTGATGTCAGTATTACACATGATGCTGCACGTACGGAAGGGGTCTGACTTCTCTGCAAGGAGTAATTGAGGGAATTATGTTTCATGTTGTCAGATCATGTCTTATCAATGTTCTGCTCAATTAGAAATGGAAAGGCAAGCAGTACGTTGAACTGCAAAGATCGAGGCATACGACAGCCTCATTTTTAGTAGCGCAATCTGAAGTTATCTCCCATTTAATTACTCTTGTAGTTTTTGCACACATCTGATGTGGTCTCCACACGTACAACAACACCTGTTATGATTAGTAGACATTTTGAAGTTTAGTCAATAGAGGGCATTCTAATCACAGAGAGAAACGAACATCATCACCATCCATTAATGATCAGGTAGAAATTCCCTAATTCCCCTTTCCCTCTTGCTAATAAATTTGAGAATTTAGGTCATGAACAGCTTACATGAAAACTCAATGAAAACTGAGTACAACTAATTAAGCCAGATTCCTTTAGCCAATGTGAGCAGAAAAGCTTCACTAATCAGGTGGAAATATCAAAGTAACTAATACTGGTGTTTCGTTCCTTTGCTGCCGTAATTGACTTCACTGGGTGAAGTTAACGTTTCCATGACAACTTCAAATTTCTGATAACTTAAAGAGGAATTTCCAATGAGTAAATTATCCCATTGTGACAGCCACTGTCGTTTTACAATAAGAGTTGGCCACAATTATGAAGTCATATAGAAGAATGGACATTGTCTGTGGTTTGTCTGTGTTGATTTAAGATATGAAAATTACACAGAGTTAACACCAGTTGAAAAAGAAACAAAAGGCAGAACATAAGATATTTAAGCAAATAATTATGGCTAAAAATCTCATCACAATTTATGTCTTGCAACTTCTGTGATACTTTGGTACAATTTCATTCTCCATGATTTCAAGGTTTTCAGGTATCCACCTTAATTAAAGTCTGTGT
Organism: Notospermus geniculatus; assembly: GCA_002633025.1. Lineage (NCBI taxonomy): Eukaryota > Metazoa > Nemertea > Pilidiophora > Heteronemertea > Lineidae > Notospermus > Notospermus geniculatus. The sequence continues at coordinate 13,675 of NMRB01004218.1, forward strand.
TGACGACTAGAATAGTGTAGAAAGGTAGATTAATAAGAAAAAGTTATGTCCTGGTTTGTAACAATCTTGAGATAAAATATCAAACAGTATACATTACAACTTGGTGAAAACAGTCTTATCCTCCATACCAGCCAGACAGTGAGTTAAGCCTTGATTATTTTGCAGTGTTATTTCAGTGAGAACGACATGTTTTTATGACAGGTTTTACATCAAAAAAAATATAGTTTCATATTTGCATCACTAATTAGCAATCAAATGGATCCAAAAAAACAGTGGTGATAAGCAGAGCAAGTAGCTTCATCAGTTTTAACAAGTTTTTTAAACACAATCAGTTTCAGCAACTCATCAACTGTTGTTCAGTGTTCTGTAATGGAATATAGACTCTTCACATTTCTGATGTAAAATTATGGCGCAAAAATATCAAATCCAGTTCCCGTGACCATAAAGCATATTACATGTATCAATGATGCAGATGAAATACAAACAAACAAAACAAAATGTCATACAGTAAAACCTCCATATAGTGAACACCCTTGAGACCGGAAAAAGTGTTCACTATATGGAGGTGTTCACTATGAGGAGGGCCCGGTTAATGCAATGGTTAATGCAAAGAAATAATTGGGACCGAAAATGAACGTTTGTTATTCAGAGGTTGTTCACTATTCGGAGGTGTTCACTAACGGAGGTTTTACTGTGTATATTTCCTGCATTTATTTATTGAAAAACCTACGATCACAGCCCACAATGGACTGTGGTGACAATGGTGCGAGTAACCCCGACTATGGCCTTGCCAATGGCTGATATAAGATAATTTTAGTCAGTCTCTTGTGGTGAGGTAATATCCGCAACTCTGCAACCAAACTAGCACATAAGCAGTAAAATGATGTAGTTTACGACGTGAGGATAATGAAATGTACATTAACTGCTGGTTCCACACCAGTTTCCACACTTGCTTTTTACATATCATTTGGGCGCTAATGATGTATTTTACTCTGAAGAGCATCCCAATCCAATTACACCACAAGGCTAATATCAGTCACTTCATGATTAATACACAATTGGTTGACATGGCCACTTGGCAATATTTCCCTCCATGGATGTCCCTGTGACATATTATGCTCGCTGACATGGCAATATCTAGTGCCCTCAAGCCACTGCCGGTCATCAAATATATGGCCTCCCGTAGAGATGGTGACAAGCGTCAGTGGTTCATAATGGTCTTGAGTCAGAGACTATCCACCGATACACCCACGTGCATCACATCAAGCAATAGTGATAAAGCTATGACATCCTCACCAATGACAGCAAATCTTGCTACCTTACCATGACCAGGATGCACTCACTCAATAATCTAATGCCAATTCATATTTTGGTCACCAACATCTTGGCAGTCATTGACGGATACCAACCAACGTGCTCTCCATACTACAGATATCAGGCGTGGGGTAATGGATTAACGAAACATTATCGGCAACAACATTTCAGAAGTGTCCAAGTCATGCGTTACACTAGGCTTTTTAACCCTTTCTTCACCAATCCAGCCTAATCCGCCCATCACCCAGTGACCAATCTGCCCAAATCAGGCCTAAAGGACCATTCAAATGTTGCTTACAAGCTGATTACCAGTATTTAGGTGACACTGAATGAGAGTAGGCCCATGGTGAGGAAAGGTTAACGCGAGTCCTCTTACACTCTACACAGATTTGAACTGTGCAAGATCTGCCTCAGGACAATACCATCGACAGATGAATGGGGAAAAAATCATCGAGAGTGTCATACAAAAAGTAGATAATCTGACCAAAGCGTAGGTATAAATACACTCATCTTATTCGACTCAATCAGAAGGGACCAAGAAAATATGTTGGGAGAAACATTTCCTTGAGTGTGACCGAAGACATGTTGAAGCAGTGGTTGGCAGCTTTGGATATTAGTCAATTTGGACTGGACACAACACATTATTTGCTTGCCCCTCTTGTTATGATACATTGGAGAGGTCTGGATGCTTTGGTCATTTATGTACGTATATACTAACATATTACCCGAGGCGACTGGCCCGTTTTCTGGTGTTTCTTTCTAAGTGATGATTAAGGGGGTGGGTTGGGGATGGATTGCAAAGCACGTCTGTGGAAAACAGCAATCGTATTAGTTCTGCTACAAGTTCCTGCTGAATGTGTGTGATTTAGAAGCAAGCAATGGGCGTCACACCCCCCCCCCCCCCCCCCGATTCAACTCCGACTAATAGGTGAAGGCTATCTCTGAAATGAAATCAGAAATGGGTCTAAAAAAGCATCCTTGTCGTTACCACAGCATATTGGCAAAATTTGATAAATCACTTGAAAATCTCAATTGCAAGAATAGTATGGAGAACACCATATGTGAGAACATCTACATTATGAAATGTTCTGGTGCAGCAGGAGGGAAGAACTTAGTTATGGATAGGTTGTGAAGAAAGCGTTACAGTTATCATTATGAAAATGCACTCAATATTGGTTTCTCTCAATGAGCTTGGAATAGCTCCACACTGGCTATTAGTGACTCAATCTAATACCTATATTTATATTAATGGCCACTCTGAGAAAATCACGGGTGTGCACCTGTACCCCCGTCAGGAAGGCTGATTGAACCTCATATGCTGCCCAATGTTTCAAGAGACAGAGCATACTGCAGAGGTCGGAAATGTCACAGCAGATGCAGCATCACCTTTCGTTGTTGTGTATTTCCTTTGGAAGCTACTGCTACAGGCTTCAAATTTGTATTGGCAGCTGGCAAACCTGGCAGCTGGCAAACCTGAGCAAACGTCTTGACAACAACAAAGTCACCAAAACAATGCATCTCTCAGTGGGTCACAACATCAAAGAGAGTAACCTCACCCAGAGTCATATGAATCAAGACTAGTAAATGATTTTACTTGAATTTTGCAATACAAATGCACTAGGCAATGCTGTACAAATCTGACGTAAAAGCATATTTGCTTGTCTTTATTCATATGACCCAACGTGTACATTGTAGGCCTATCATCCACACCTCATTAATGGAATTATCAAATTGCCAATGTGCTTCAGAATCTATCGCAAATACCATGTCATCCATCAAATATCTTAGGAGAAATTTTTCACTTCTGTGGAATGCTGCTGGATTTTCCTCAGTCAAACAACAAGTCTGATTAGCTAGTCATTTTTAAAACAGTTTGAATTTTATAAGCAAGGCACTTTATTGCCATTACCTTGCCAGAAGCAAGATCATGGAATAGTTTATCCGTATGACATGATGCTATTCACATTGTATTATATACAACATAGATATCATTAGAGAATGGAAATTGCCAACCTTCCTGAGTAGAGGCCATGACAGCTGGTGCCTGAATGAAGCTTAAGTGAAAGACCTGCCATTAGATCGACAAATATACAAGAGATAGCTTATACTGCAGTTTTGGTGCTAGGCAAGTTGCACTCCTGAAATTTTTCATCCTTTAAGAACAGATACTGTATTGCGAAAACATCCAGACAGTGTAAACATACAAAAGTTGCACTCCTTTCATCGTTCAAGGAACAAGTCTTGTCTGACCAGAAGAATGCTCCTTTGGCCAGCGTGATACGTTCTGTGCACTATCGTATGACTATCAGAAGCTTTGGTCCACAAACAATATGACCATACCATACCATGCCAGCCCAACAGAGCTTTGCAATATTTTTCATTTTTGGTTGACAAGTTACTGCTACCACAAGGGACATGCATGCCATGTTAACGTTTCTAGGTCGAACGATTAACAAACGTGCCACCAGTGCTAACGGATGACGACGACGGACAAAAAGGATGATGACAATGGATAATGCGCTATCGGTCTGGCTCTCCTGTCTTAAAGACAGGTGAGCCATGCCATGTTTTTTGGAAATTTTTGAGTGTGACCTTGAAATGAAGGTCAAATGTGATTCTGACGACCAACGATGCGCTATCCTATAGTTCCCCTGTCTTAAAGACAGGTGAGCTTTTTGGCGTTTGTGGCTATTTTCGACTTCTAAATTACTTTTTGCTTTTGCTTTACATTACTATTGCCAGGAGGGACCTACACAGCAAGTTTAAAGTTCTTAGGCCCACGGTTCAGAAAAATGCTATCAATGTTGACAGACGATTGACGACGACAACGAACAAGGCACTATCGCTACAGCTCCCCGGTCCACCATGTCAATCCAGAGCTATGCATTATTTTTCGTTTTGGTTGACAAGTTTACTGTTTCAAAGTGACCAACGCATAGTTTCTAGGTCCACTGGTTTAAGAAAGGTGCTACCATTGTCAACGGACGATGGACGACAACGACGAACGATGTGCTATTGCTATAGCTCCCCATCTACCATGCCAATCCAGAGCTTTGCATTCGTCTTTTTTCGTTTACAAGTTACTTCTGCCAGTTCTTCAGTGGTTAAGAAACGATGCCACCATCAACAACAACAAAGACGAAGAAGACGACAGACGATGACAACGGACGATGCATATAGCTCACCTGTCTTAAAAACATGGGAGTTCTCTCTTTGTAAGCCCCTCAAAGTTTCTGGGTCCAGCAATAAGAAATGTGCCACCATTGTTAACGGACGACAACTATAGATGACAGACAACGAGGACGAATGCGCTGTCGCTGTGAGCTCTCCTGTCTTAAAGAGAGGTGAGCCAAAGTACTTTGGAAAAGTCTAACTCCTTCTTAAGCCCCTCAAGGCTATCGGAATGCATGAATCCTCCTATGTTTTTCACGACAAGGGACCAACACCAACTTCCTAGGCCCAAAGAAACACACCACCATTCTTAACGGTCCACGACAACAGACAACGACAACGGAGGAAAATGTGCTATCGCTGTAGCTCCCCTATCCTAAAGGCAGGAGAGCCAAAAACTACTTTGGAGAATTCTCTCTCTTTCTATGACCCTTAATACAAGAATTTTCTTACATTTATCACAAAAGACCACTTATGTCACAATATGATTCGCAACAACTGTGCACACCTTTCTGCTGTAAGCTCCAAAATATCGTGCTCAAAAAATATCGCTGCTGGGATCTTGTGTCTGTGTCTGTTTGAAGTCACCGTAGTTGTCATGGGAGCGCAGCACAGACCTGCCCCTCATGTGAGTTAGTTCTTACCTTGCCAAAATCGTGTGAGCTAACTGATCAAGACTTACCCATACCTCTAGCATTCATTGTTCTGTGTTACTTACAAATGGTCAACTTTACCCAGACACTAGGGGAAAAACAGCTGCCATCACTGCGGGGCTCAAGAAGCGTTGAATTTTCCAAATTACTTCGATCTGTTGTCAATAAGCGCCTGTTAATATCAAGGAAACATCACATGACTAGAAGAACAACAACATTGAGCATATTAAGAGCCTCCCACAACAACAAAACTACAACATTTACAAGATTAAAATATGCATCTTACTTACCAAAGTTAGCCTCGAAAACCAGCAAACAGATCTTGCTTCTCTGATTAATCCAACATCTATACTGTCCTGATCAATCACAGGATGAGCTTCTAATATCGTTTTACGTACTTGTTCAGTCTATTCATGCCCCATCACCATCCACTCTGCAAAATAATAGGATGGAGATGTGATGATCATGCTGTAAGTAACGCTGTCATTTCCTGTTCCCCCAACAAGCTATGAATGATTTGGGAAACTGATTTGTTGGACTGAAGCGGTGTAGTGGCGGCGAGCAGATTTGACTACTCGTCAGGTGGTCCTGGGGTTGAATGTGGGTCCATGAGAATCTTGGTCGTGTCGTTGCCTCTGTTATTCTCAGAACATTCAATGACTGAGCTGGGGAACGAACCTACGGGAGCATATCCCAGCAATGTGAAGCAACTTGGGGCAACCCTTCTAGATTTGATGCAGCGAGTGACCTCAAAATGACCGCAGTTGACCCTTATGTGAAAATTGTACTGCAGATAGTTTCCAAGGCATTGAAATAAAAGTGCCTTGTCTGGACTTAAACACTGGTTGAAAATGAACCCATGAGTTGTTGGTGATGGTCTTCGTTCAGTGTAGAGGGTCAGAGAGCAACTTGACAAACTTCGTTACCACAGGTAGTTAGCCAGTCTGGTTCACAAATCCATGTCCAACCAACTTGGAATGTAGTAATACATCCCATCTGACTTGTGCCATTAGCAAAGTCATTTATCTCTTATAAGCCACTTAACACACTTCCCGCTTTGGTCCCTACTGCTCCTTCCCCTCATAATTTTTCCCTGATCAATGGTCAAATCACATCCGTATTACCAATAGGGTTCCCAGAGAGCAAACCTTTGAGGTAAGAACTTCATCACACAACCATGATTTATCTCTGCAAGTTTGCTTCCCTCATCAGCATTCCATTTGTGACATGAAATAGCTAGGGCCATTGTGCTCACCTCAAGCAAATACCCAGCATCCACTAGCTCAGCCAATATGATGAGATCACCTTCCCAACTTAAAGGAGCTCGACGTCCAAGTTGTAAACAAACTGGTTTGTTTACAAACACTGGCCAGCAAACTAGTTTTATTCCTTCGTGAAGGTGGCAGCACCAGTAGCGCCCCGCGATCGTTAGACTGGTGCCCGGTCCAATGCAACTCACTCAACCACTCACTGGTTCTCTATCCACGCTGTGCTGCCACCTATTATCGGTGATATGTACTGAAGTGAATATGTAGTCTCGCGCAGCCAACCGTTTCGTTCCGCAGGTACTGGGACACAAACGTTCGATCCTCGGATTCGGCTGGGTGACCGAGCGGCTGGGTGACCGAGACTAGTGAATATCATGTTTACAACTTGGACGTCCAGCTCCTTTAAAAGGTGAAGTGATGTAATGGATGGCCCCTATTGTCACACATCAAAGATGTACATGTAACTTTGTCCCAAGATTTTGCAATTATTTTGGGGGCCACCAACAGATAGATGACAGATATTTACAGGACCAAAACTACAGAAAATCTCTGCTGGACCATTTGGCCAAGCGGGCTAAGTACATCTGACCACCACTGGGGATAACATGCCTGTACTGGCCATATTGTCAATTTCATTTCTTGGATTTCTGTTGCAAAGATAGAGTTTAGATAGACTAGCAAATTCATGTCAAAACATGCAATCTTGGCAGAGTATTCTCCACAAACCTATGCCTATTACTTTGTAAGAAAACCGAGTTGCCATTTGCTGCTTCTTACCTAAGTTTCTTCCTTACTGAGGGAGGAAATTGAAGCATGAAGGGCATGATAAGCATGATACATGTACATGGAGCAAGTAACGAGAATGATGCAGGAGATAATCTGAGATAATGTCTCATTTCTCCAGTTCCTCTCAGGAACATCATGTTCCATTTTCTGTACAGGAAAGTTTCAGAATCAAAAGTGGTCGTTTGAAATTCCTTTAATCCATGCAGACTTGAAGGTTTATGATTTTGATGGTCATTTGTGATGTTTATGACCTCTTCAATGAAGGAATTTTTCAAATGGAAAAAAAACTGCTGCGAGTTCTACACTGAGCATGTCGGCCATTTTCAATGTGATAACTTCAAACTGGAACCTCCCCCCTAATTTTGGGATTGCCTGCCTGATTACCATCGCAACAGGACAAAGAGTAATCATCAGTCAATCTGACAGAGAAAGCAAAATCAATCACGCAAAATTGATGAAACTGGCTGACATTTAAAGAATGTCTCTACAGCCCGATGAAGTGAAAATATGGAGAAAATCAAAAGTCTTTGACTAAATCACACTGTCTGCACTAAATGTAACTGATGTCAACAAACAGACCGATAATTGACAAGGTTATCAAAGAGTGGCAGCAAGCCATCGAATAAAATAGCCCTGCAAAGATCAATACTGTGTGTTGTTGATTAGCGATGGAATCAAAGGGAGGAGTAAGAAAACATCACAAGGCAAAGTGTGTGGATTAATTCGAGAGATAAGCGCCACATCCAGCATTACTGGTCTACCAAATATTACAGTGTAAAGAAACTCTACCCCCTTACACCTCGGGTGTCCAGCAGTAGCGTGCACAAGAGGGACTGAACCTCCTTGCTGTAGTGGAAATTAACCCTTTCGTTACTGGCTTGTATTGTCACCAGCTTACGGAGGCCATATTTTCAACCGTTTCAACCATAAACTGTTTCAACAAAAATCTGTTCTACAGTACGTTGCACAATTGACCTCCCTTCCGCGGCGCGCACCACCCGCGTACCAGATGCAGCGTCATTCTCGTACCATCCTCGTATCTTCCTAGGATGTGGCGCGGCGTCATGGAAGGCATGCAGTGACGACGTAACGTCATTCACCCGACGTCACGCAACCGAGACGCGTGACGTACCCGTACCATCCGCGATGAACTGAAGGTTACCTTCCGCGCCACGTCCTAGGAAGGTACGCGGATTCTGGGAGGTCAATTGTGCAACGTACTGTATATTAAACCTTCCATTATACAGGACCCGGTGACCGGGTCCCACAGAAATTTCGTGGGGGTTTGGATGACCCGGTGACTGGATCCCACGTAATGAAAGGGTTAAAGTCAATACTGCAGCGGAGGTGGACTGGGGGGGCGGGGGGTTCACACCCTTGTCCTCGAGAGGGCTTTTTTTACCGGCAGTCATGCACCACCTCCATCTCTATAATGCATAAGTAGGCCTACTTGTGGCCCCTTCACCAAAAATCTGGATCCACTCCTGCTCAGTATTAGATCGATGGGTTCTTCAAAGAACAGCACCGATGGGTTCTTCAAAGAACAGCACCAGTGGGTTCTCCAAAGAACAGCACCACAGATAGCTAGGGAGAAGGTGATACTGAAAACATAGACAAAATCTAATGCAAAAGTAAACTTGATATGTCTGTAAAGATCAGACATGGTATATACTCACAATGGGTTCATGTCCTGTCTGCAGATTAAAGGGTTTTACCATAGATTCCTTCATAAAAATAACTGTATTTTGCATCATAAAGGCACTCAAATTTAGAAATATGAGTAACGTAAATAGGATGGATTGGACTTCCTCGAGATGTTCTAAGGATAATATGGATGAAACAGATCAGCTTATGTCAGACAAAGGAGACATTTCAGACTCAGAGTTGAAATTACCCCTAATGAGACATGTTATTTTTGATAGCAAAATGTCAAGTTCTCATGATAAAGTAGCCACACTGAAGACAGTAAGGAGCTGCTGATTATTACTGCTCGAGTTCTGGCCATGCAGTCAGTAAATATGAACTGAAGCTGAATGCACGAGATGGCATTTTGGCTTTCAGGACAATATTTGGGCATGAAGCACGAGGAAATTGGAAAACCTAAGAAAACCAGTGGTGTTGAGTAGGATCTGGCTGGGAATCACCCCTCCCACACACACCCTCCCACACTCTCAGAGTATTTCCACTGCACCATGCTTAAACAGCCAATTTCAAAGCAAATTTTGTGAGATTTGAATGTGGCTGTTGCTGCATGGTAATGGTTGGCAGTTATCATGGTAATTGACCTGTTGTATTGAGTTGTCCCTGTCTATCACCCCAGAGCGTGCGCCGCCGAGCCAGGGGTCAAGTCCACAGCACTATATGCACCGTCAGTGTGAAGAAAGATTCCAAATATAGGAAAACTTAACCTTTCAGGCATACTGAGGTAAACGGCTTATTAAAGTTATTCCATCTAAGCACCCATCAGCTTCAGGCAGCTGCACCTGATGGCGCGATGGTTATTTTTTGCCTTTGCAACTGAAATGGAAACTTTTTAAAAAATTAAACAAGTCTGGTTAGGATTAAAAGAGGCGGCTGCTGCTTGGTGATGGTAACTTGTTGATGACTTGAACAAGAATAGCTGATTAAAGAAAACTGTTTTGTACCTCAACATTGAACAAAAAAATATGTCACGAAGTGAATATTGGTGACAAACTGAAATTCAACTACAGAAAAGTAAAAGTTACTTTAAGAGCTACACATATCAACTCACCAAGAGTCATTTGGAAACGTAAGATTGCCAGCCATTTTCTATGATGACTTTTTGTGACTGAATAAAAGTACATGGTGCCACCCGTGGGTGCAGTCACGTTATGATAGGGTGCAGATGGAAAGGCAGCATGTATAATGGATCCAGTGAGTATCTAAGAAGATCAAGTCAGTTAATTCTATAAAATATCACCTGCAGCCTTTGGTATCTGTGCACATTGTTCATACAGCATTTCAGAACTATCTCCCAGACAGCTGACTTTCAAAGGAATTATCATTACCATAGCAACTCACTTAACAAATAATAGAAGATTTCAACATCCCATAGTCCCTTCGGAAAAGATAACAATACACTGATAATACACATTTGTCGAGACTTTTCAGGTTTCCTTGCAAATAATTCTCCTTCAGCAGCTCATTGGCACATTATTTTCTTATAGGTGTTATCCCTTTCCCTTGAGGATATCAAGGTATATGGCTCTGGGGAGGTGCCCTGATTCCAGTTTACTCCAACTTCCAATATGGCTGCCAGGTTGCCATCTTTGATTCTGAATTGCATTCTATCCTCAATGAACTTTATATCTTAGATCCATAGTGATTTGGGTCAGGGGAGGTGCCCTATTGATTTTGGTTATGTTCCTATTTCCATTATAGCCACCAGGTGACCCGAGTTGTCACAAATTCCAAGCACCCTAATTCCCACTGGCTGCATTAATAATTATGTCAACCCCCATAGAGGGCCTGCCCATCTCCAATGATTTACTCTGAGATCACGTCTGCAGTCAAGTGACAACAGGAAACTGCAACCAAAACAACTTGTAATTACTTCAAGAATTAATTACCTCGCTATGGAGCTATCAAGGGATGTCTGTCCTAGTTTGATTAGATGTTTCAAAGCCAACATACTAACTCCTTCCATCCTTTAATAGTAAGCTAATCAAAAGCTATAGTAATCTTCCAAGTGGAAAATATGCAAAATATGCTCCAGGCTACAACAAGGATGTACTCCCACACTTGATTTTCTGATTTATTAACCCTTGGTGCTAACGTTATCTGAAAGGAGATTCAGCATCAGGACAAATTGTCATTGCTGGCAGAGTGTGAAGTCAAGGCAGCAACACCAGACACCAGGGGGACCATTTAAATAACATCAACTAAAAGAAATTTGATCAAGACAGAGCAAAATTTTTTATCTTGTGTACATACAGTAAACTCCTATTTTGGCAGCTCTCATTAGGTAGTACGTGGGGTGGAATGTCCCTGGGGATGAAAATGTCCCTTGGGACAAAATGTCCCTTAGGACGAAATCTCCAGGGGGAGAGGCCGTGCAGGGGTAGGGGACTACTGACATACCAGCATCTTTAAAATGTTGAAATAATGAAGAGGTTATATCTTCATTTCGACTTGAGCACTTAGTGCTAATTCTCAGTTTCTGTAAAGTTTTGATCATCAACAATCGTCCCATACAAAGGGAACTGTTCAGAAACAAACGTTTCATGTGCTGGTAACATTTCATAGAGTATTCTCAACATTTCATTGAAATTGGCACCAAACCTGACAAACATCAAAGGAAGTAAAACAATACACCCACTCCTAACCCTTTTAGAAATGGACGTTCCAGGCAAGAGTAAAGTGAAATGCCTTGGAGAAGAGCGTGGTAGTAAAAAGCTTCATATTTTTAGCTCACTTTTGGCCGAAAGGTACTAATGACTGGTGTTCTGTTGTGCATATCTGTTGGTTTGTCTGTTCATCTGTAAAGCTTTTGGTTCGATCGATAGCACTTAATTTAGGCACTTTATTTTTTGATGAATCTTTTTGGTCTTCGGTGGGTACATATTATGGTCAAAGATCTGGGCCTTATTCAAATGAGACAATTTGGTTCTTATATCATGTTTCCAACACCATGTTGAATTCTGACCAAGCGGGCACAGTGCCATGGGTGCTATTTTCGTTACCGGTATCGAACAATGGCCCAATGCAAAAACTAGCTATATTTTCACTTTTTACATTTGTCTTATTATTACTCTTTACTCTTTGATGTCCTGTCTTCCCATGTCCGCCAGCAAAAAAGTATCAGTACCTTCATACATGCTTGTTTGATCTTATAAATAAATGGCTAAGACTGGCAAGAAATGGTCTCAAAATCACCATTATTATTTCTGGGCGTTCCTTTGAGGATTTTAAATCAACATTCAAATCAGATATTTTGGATGGCATGAAGGAACAAGTCTATAAATGGTAGTCTTGGGAAAGACGGAAGTGGTCATCCAAAACAGAAAGTGATGGATGCAAGTGTCAAAGGAAGGATATATATTTAATTGCCAAGGAACCAAAGTCCAATGCTCCTATTGCCGATCATAGTCCTCTCTTCAGGATTTACATCAGTGACCATTTATGACCCCAATGACTTGTGTGGGGACTTCTATTCCACAGACTACCATTTCTTCCACACCAGCATGGGATTCTTCCATGATTCCACCTTATCACAACAGAAATTTTGTTTGCCAAATCAACAAACAATTCCAATTTTACTAAGTACTTGTTGGT
>NMRB01004219.1:2481-30514 GCA_002633025.1 Notospermus geniculatus
TAAATTCATGGGAGCGCCATGTTGGTTACCGCAGCCGCCGCTTGGGCTAGGAAGCTTCGGTATTGGATGCGATTGGATGTGACGACAATGATCTTGAGCTTTTGTTATAGATCTGCAGCACATACAAACATCCCCATCAAGAATTCCTCGGTGTTGCTCCGCGCGATAAGGCATGTTCGATGACATTAGCATCCACGTGGTTACGGGCATCCCCATAAATAACCCGTGATATCAACGTAGGTCCTCGACAACTTTTATGCAGTACCGAAGCATTCTAGCCCTATAGATCCATAGCGTCAATTGGGCCAAATGGAAAGAAATCATACTTTTAACATGATTTGTGTGAAACAAAATGTTTTCTTTTTGTTCTTGAGGCCCAATATCATGAACGTGTGCGCATACTGTCAAAACGGCATGAATGACGTCATGGACGTCGTCGTGGAGTGGAAGTCACATGGCGCACAGTGTTGTGACGCTGTCACGTCATCCTGCTGGAGGACCATGTGCGGGCTTGAAATTGACGAAATTTTGACAACAATATCATTAATTTCTAGAGTATCACGTCTTTGATTTTTTATGTCTGTACCAAAATGAGTTCGGACTGCCAGGCACTTTCATATGAATATCGTTTCTGGAAGAAACTTTTCAACTTCGCGGTTTTATGCAGCTGTGAAGTTGAAAATGCGAAACTTTCAAACCTGTTTGGGGCTTTCTGCGCACGATATCTCTTAATACTGAATGTGTTTTGCATCAAAATGTGATTGAAGAGAATCTCTGAGCAATCCTCTTTCTTCTGATGTGCAGCTTTGGTAGTATACCGCTTGTCACTATTTGATACTCGGAGATTGAAAATGTGATGCACGTTACATTTATGTAAACAAGGTTCCAATTGACGCTATGGATCTATAGCGGCGGCTTCGAGAAACAATGTGTGAACGCTTGGGGACGTAATGACGTCGTGTCCGTTCGAGTAGCGTAATGACGTCATTCCACCGCACGTGACGTTGCCGACGTCACGGATGGCGCGACGGCAATCTCGGTGACGTCATGACGTCAAAAGGCCTGAACAGCATTGTTATTTTCGTTATTATCTTAATATCTCGAAAACTATAAGTGATATCAAAATTCGGGCTTCGTAAGGACACTTCCCAGGCCCGTCTGCACTTGCATAGCAAGTTTGGCGGCGATCCGTTCATAAGTCTCGGAGAAAATCGCGAACACACAAACAAACAAACTTTTCTCAAATTTTAGTATGATGTGGGTTAAAGTCCATTTTTCAAGATGGCTTCCTGGCGGCCATATTTGAAGTCCGATCGGGTTGAAATTTGGTGCATTTGTGCAGGGTGCCTAGATATATCTTCACACCAAATCACAACGCTCTATGTCAAATAGCCATGAAATGTGCCACCAAACAGTGAATTTTGAACTTTGACCTCTGTGACCTTGAAAAGTAGGTCAAATCAAAAACCCGGGATTTATGTGATGTAGTCTCATCAGAGGAACCCACCATAAAAGTTTCGTGGTTCTAGCTAACAGCGTTCAGGAGATACGGCCCAAAGAAGGTTTTCACAAAGCGCCCCCTACAGGCCAGAGTGTATAAGCAGCAGCGCTAAGTTTCGGTCCAGAGATAGTTTTTACCATAGGCTACCTGTACACCAAATTTCAAGTTTCTAACCCAAGCGGTTTAGAAACGTGCCACCCATGTTAACGACGACGGACGACGACGGACGACGGACGACACACCATGAGAGAAGCTCACCTCACAGAGGTGAGCTAAAAACACGCAGGAGACGCGGGTCTAAATTAAGCCCTCCAAAAACCCTTCGAAATCGGAGGGTTCAAAAAGCCCGGACTTTTCATCCCCGGGTCTATTAGACCCGCGCTTTTAACAGGTGTAGACAGAAAAAGCCCGGGTGAGACGCGGGTTTTTATGTAGTGTAAACAGGGCTATCATTTACCTAACAGGGCAGTTGTCATTCATTGCATCATCCAAAATAGGCCTGGTAAAAGTTTGAAAGGACACTCGATCTCTTGGAAGGCCCAGGCCTATTCATGACTAATCCTACCCTGACTTGGTTTGAAATGGACATCATACAACCTGGTATCCAGACCAAAATTGGGCTCCCCATGTTGCGCTTTTTTCCGCGGCTTTTTTGGGCCACCCTGTATAGTAAGTGGAAACCAGCCGAGAACCTGAAGAATGCATTAGACCTTCTGCATCTTTTCAACTCGGGTGCTTCATGCTGTAAATCTAGCCACCGATTTCAAATCATAGTTATTTAAAAGCCTTTTGTCAGTATTGTTATTGATGAATACATGTTTAAAGAACACCGCAAAAGTCGTTCGTAAAATATCGATCTGGATCATCATTCGTACAAGCCTTCAAGAAGTGAAGTTAGTGCAGCAAACAAATTGAGAATTTGGAGCATGGGGCACCTCATGTACAGGCATTGACAGATGTTTATCTACACTTTGTATCTTGAATATTTCAAATACTACCGAACCAATTTTGATGTGGTTTGTTGCATATGAAAGGAAAACCTGTTGGTCACATTTCTGCATCAAAATTTTGGAAATTTCGAAATATCAAAATTATGTAATTGCTTGTCAGAAAAAATCTCAAAAATCAACACCTTTTAAATTGTGATTTTATTTTCATTTTTATAGTAGTTCTGACAGAATGGAAGTTTCTAAGGATTTTGGTGCTAGTTTCATCAAAATCTATCGAGTGGTTACTGAGATATTTGAGATTATCAAAATTTTGATATTTTGAGATTTTCGCGTTTTTCAAGAAATTTTCATACCATTGGATAAAGCTAACATCAGATAATAGGTTTACATTATTTTGAAACTTTTTGGGGTTAACTGTGCAGAAATATCATAATATAAAAATGTTGATATTTGAAAAATGTGCGTAAATTCCAATCATTTCATGCGAGTCATCCAAAATTTCATAATTTTATGATTTGAGGTCAGCTCTATCTACTGACACCAGAATTTTTTGAAAAATCGTGAAAATCTCAAAATATCAAAATTTTGATAATCTCAAATATCTCAGCAACCACTGGACAGATTTTGATGAAACTAGCACCGAAATCCTTAGAAACTTCCATTCTGTCAGAACTACTATAAAAATGAAAATAAAATCACATTTTAAAAGGTGTTGATTTTTGAGATGTTTTCTGACAAGCAATTACATAATTTTGATATTTCGAAATTTCCAAAATTTTGATGCAGAAATGTGACCAACAGGTTTTCCTTTCATATGCAACAAACCACATCAAAATTGGTTCGGTAGTATTTGAAATATTCAAGATACAAAGTGTAGATAAACATCTGTCAATGCCTGTACATGTACCATTTTAGAATTACTAAAACCATAATGACATCAAACCCTAAAGATTTCACTTATGGTTTGCGACATTCTGAGAAAAACGTGATACCCAAAGAAATTTTCAATCAAACTACTTCCAATTGTTTTATACGATAGCTTTTGGTCTTCTCCATGATGTGTGAAAATTCCATACGATTCCATTCAGTAGTTCTTGTGATATGGAACATTTAGCACACAGTATCCGTGCGCACAACGTGTCTCTCGGGGTGGGTGGGTGGGGGTGGACGGGCGCGGACGCGTTTTTTCGAATCGGTCATGAAGCGATTTTTTCCGCGCCCACTTGCTGCCTGTACGGTATTTCGTCATCATTTCCTTTCAATTCCCTTGAATTCCGACAGAAGACCAACTCCTGCGTCTGTACCCGTTTCGTGGAAACACAACGCCCGCACCCGCACCCGCGCCCGCCACCGCACCCGCACCCGCCTCGTGGAAACGCAGCTTTAAGCTGTTTATACGGCACGGGCACGGGCGCGGACGCGTTTTTATGTAGAGATTGTAATGTCGCGATATCCAACGAACAGACACGAACACGTGAATATCATCTTATACCATGTATACCACTTTTAATGTTAATGCATCCTCCCGATACGAACGTTGAGACGGGTTTACGAAGTTTCAGTATGTCGTTGACAATGGAGATTTATGATAATGATGATTTGATGCTTAACTATAAAACAGAAAGAAAGAGAACAAAAATTACAATACGAACGAAAGATTTACCGGTACGCAAAAACATCTGCACCCATATTAAGTGAAGCATGCCAGTCTCAGCGAGGAACAGACGCCCGTGCAAATGTTGCAGGTATTGCACGGTCGAATGAAGCTCGGCCAAGACTAGCAAACCCCAAACATAGGCGCAAATGTTAAACTGAATTACTGACAGGAATAATGTAAAACTATCGAAAGGAACGTTTTACGTTCCTTTCGATAGTTACTAAATACATAAAACGATACGTAAAAACGAAAGGAACTAATTTAAAAGAGAAAATTGAAAACTCAAGAAATATAGTTCTGACTCACCATTTCATAGAGGGACATGGTATCATGACAAACAGTGCAAAACTTGGCAAAGGGTCCCAAAACACGTCCAATCTCACATGGATAAAATCTTGAACTGAACTAAAAGCAAAATGTTCCAAGAGGAAAAACTTAAACCCCCACCCAGGTTATATAAACGGTCACAGAAATGTGCACATTGATCAATAAAGAAACCAAAAAAGATAAAGAAAAAGAAAGATATAAAAGATAAAAAAAAAAGATAAAGAAAAAGAAAAAAGGAAAAAAAGAAAAAAGCAAAAGAAAAAAAGAAGAAAAAAAGGAAAAGAAAAAAAGAAAAAAGAAAAAGGAATAAAACACTCAAGGCATGAAAATCTTTAACCCTCTAGGTCCATAACACTAAGAAATAACTAAGATATCTGCTAAACAAGATTCCTGTCCTGGGTTTTACTTGCCCTTGGAAAGGCACAAGGTCAAGCCGCTGTGGCTTACTGTCCCATTCATGTGACGGACATGAAGAGCCGGGAATGGAATCCCATGCGATTCGAACCCGAGACCTGCCGCTTGCTGACCGGATCTGGTAAGCACTCGGCTATCACGGCTCCTCTGGTTTCTGGCGAGTTAAATGATGGTGTACCAGATTTGAAGAAATTTCGCGGATCTTTGTAGGATTTATTAACATTCTTACGGGGGCAGCTTTTTTGGGTCACCCTGTATATAGTAGTAAATTTTCTTGGCTATCTAATGGTATCAGCGTTGAAAGATTTTGCCGAAAGCCGCATTTGACAGAAGGAATTTTGTAAAGGCATGATTTTTGCTACCCTTAGGTTTTCATAAGGGAGACATGTCCGGATGAGACGACCCTCCTCAAACAGAGTTGCGTTGGATGTGGACCCTTAAAACCATCACCCCCTCAGGTCTCAACACCAGATGCTGAGTTTTTGATAACCCCATAGCTTTCCTTTACCAGCTTTATTGTTAGGGCCAAAAAAGTTTGGCATGGGGTTCCGCCCCCCTCTCTTTTCTTTCCCCTTTAGTAGGCCTTATTATTATTTTTCCCAGTTTTGGGGGACAGGGGTCTCCTTTCTGGTTAGGCCTTTGTCTTCCATTGCCCTTGTTCCTTTTCTCTTCTTTTGGCTAGTGACTTGCATCTGCCGTTCCATCTAGCCTTCCTTTCTATCTATTCACTTTGTCCTCACGCCATACTCATTTTTATTGTGTTGGTGGCAGTGTGTTTGCCTCTTACCATTTTGCCCTTCATCTCATTTTTACATTCTAAAATATGTTATCTTTCTTTCCACAAATTTACCCATGCCATAATTTATAAAGTTCTTTTCTTTCAGCCTAGTTAAGCGTTTACTAATTACGTATACTCTGTTTGCTGTTAGGTCGAGCAACCTTTTTGTGGGGCTTGGACCTTATTCATCCTTAATTCTCCTGTTTGTACAGGATTCTTCAGTAACTTTTAGCAGCGAGTGCCAACATATCGGCATGATCGGCGGGGGTCCGGGGGGCTCCCCCGGGAAAAGTTTAGGAAATAAGAGTGCTTTTACGCCATTTCCCACCATTTGACAGCAAAATTGGACACTCTAGCCATGTACTGTAGGTGTGGTTCATTATTGATTTATTGGACTTGGGCCTTTTGGGACTAAAGGCACCCCGTTCCTATTGCAATGTCAATAAACAAGTCACAAGGACAGACCATGTCCTTGACAGGCCCAGAATCCCATGCTTCTTGCATGGGCAGCTGAGGCCCTACGTAGGGTGCTCATGAGTAGTAAAATCCGACCTGAAAATCCCCGTCTACAGCAAAATAGTTCCTTCCGCAACTAATCTTTAGGTTGGTATCAATAGAAATTCACCCGTCATTTGACGGGTACTTTGCTAGTACTTTGATAATTTGAAATATCTCTGCCTATGGTAGAGGTAGAGGCATGATATCGCCCATACTTAGGTTATTGAAGATGCTCATTTCGATTATGCAATGTCCTTGATGACCAGAGGTCAAGGTCATACTTTGATATTTGAAATGTAAATTACGCGGTCTGCATACAAAACTCGGATAAACAAAAAAAAATTGCTTTTGAGGATGCTTCCCGCTACTTGTGCGCTCTCTGCATAGAATTTCTGTGCTAAGAATGAAAAACATGACACTGATTTTTTTGCGGAAATAACCGCCCATAACCATCAGACGACCTCAAGAATACTTTATCTCAGAAACAGAAGAATATTGAATGGAGGAAACGCATTTTATTTGCATATATGTCTTTTTATAAACAGAGCATGCTAGATGAAGCGAGAAAATATTTAGACTGGTACCCGGTCTTCTGGGCAGCTTGCATTCGAAGACCGGTGAAAGCAAATGATCTAAGCCGGATTCCGGCTAGTGGCGTCATCCTACAAAGGTGGGTCAGGTGACATTTTGACCAGATGGAGGCTCCCACAACTCAGGCATGATCTCGTAAATCATGAATGAATTTTAGAAAAACCTACATTTATGCTTAAGATCAAAGTTGGCTTAGCTTAGGTGAATGAAAGAAGGCAAACAGCTTACTGCTGCCTAAAACCCATGCAAGCTAAATGCCTGAAACGGGCAGTGAACGGTGATAAAATTGCTATTTGCCTACAGGGCTTCCCCGAGCTAAATATAGACCAGCGGGCGCCATGATGGTTTTATGCATTTGCTTGCGTCTGTCCTAGTATTTTTTATCAGGACAGTGTTCGGTCTAGAAAATGTTGTTCAAAGAACCTGTTTGAAAATATAAACAGTTTTGTAAATACGTCGCCTCTTAGTGCTATCGAGAAACCCAGGTATCACCGTCAGGGACTTTTCCCCATCAATTGCAACGTTATTATATATGTATGACATTTGATTCAGTATTGAAGCAGGACCTCTTATCTTGAAAACTGTCGATTTTAATGGAATATCATTTGAAACTATCGCTCCTCTAAAGCATCCTAGATCAACAGTGGTAAGGAGATTTTTTAATCGTATGTTCCTAAACCTGTACAAAGCTATCCCTGCAGTTGTGTTTGTAGCTAACATCGTCGGCTGACCGGGAAGTGATATCATAGTGTTGTTTTTCCTCAACCACAAACCGGTTTTTGATCGATGAAACTGAACCAGTTTAAACCAGTGCGTTCTGAGGAATATACATGTATGAAATGAAATGGTGACATCCTTTCCGTGAAAGTTTATCGCCGTATTGACCCCCCTAACCCTAACCCTGTCAGAAACATTCAATGATAGACGGTAAACCATTTCATGTCCTGTGTGCTGTACGTGACAATTGTATATTGTCACAATATGATCGTATTGAACCACTCGGCAGAACGAAACAACACTTTCCATATCCTGGTGTATCTTCCAGAAGGTGACCTCGTATTTGCAATCACTGCTCTGCCATTTTAAACACCTGTCCCTCTTGTTTATCAATAAACGACCGACGTAATTTCCAGTCCTGAAGTCGTACAGGGGCAAGACTGGTTCCAGTCGCCATTTTCTCCGCCCCGTGGTTTTCACCTTCAATATTACAATGTATTTAACGGTATTGACGACGAAATAATGTACTGATCTGGGAGGTCTGAAGATGTAGGACACATTGTGAAGCAGCCTGTAACTTGTGCCGTCTGCGTCGAGAGCGTAAGAAAGGCATCCATGACGTTGCTTGGACACATCAAGTTGATAGAAAATAATCATGGGCAGAGTGGGATGAAAATCCATGAAATGATAAACACTTTCTCCACTGTATTTTGGAATCAAGGAAAACTTATTGTATTCTCGATAATCTCCTTTTCGACTCTAAATTTGTTGGGAAAAATCGTAGACTGCAGTCTTTTAAGCCCGTGTCACCCTGTCCCGAAGTTGACACCCGATGGCCGTACGAATTATGGAACTTATGGAAATCTTAGTGATAAATGCCAGCCTGAAGAAGACCCCGGTTGGGGTCGAAAATTTGCAAGATTCTGGAAGTTGACTTTGGGGCCATCTTCACGCAAAATTCCATATTCGTGTGGCCATCGGGTGTCTAATTTCGGGACAGTGTGACACGGGCTTTATGAATTGAATGCTTTTATGATATTTCAAGAACCATTTTTTGGTCAACGTTTCCATTTATTGACGTTTCTACTATCACTCCGTCTTGTGACCACCAAACCATTTTCAAAAAGTCGTCGTTAGGGCTTTGCAAATTTTCGACCCCAAACGGGGTCTTCCTCAGGCACTTTCTAGTAGAGATCCCAGAAGAGAATCACTCAGATCTCTACTAGAAAGTTCCTGAGGAAGACCCCGGTTGCGGTCGAAAATTTGCGAAATTCGGAGACGACTTTTCGTATTAATATCATTTTGTGTGTCGTTCTTTGTGCTTTATTTTTGATATAAACCATTTTCAAAGGGATTAATATGTAATTTTTCAGCTTCCCATTATTTCCATTCACTTATCAAGTGATGTTCTAGTATAGGCCTATACATCTGTTGAAAAAGTCTTCTTCCGTCATGAAGAAGTAATGAAACGCATGAAAAATGTGTCTTTGAAGGTAGGCCTACATTTCAGAGATTTATTAGTCGCCCTCAAAATTACTGTACATTTATACGTAAAGGATTTAGAGGGCTAACTAATTCACCCTGTTTCTCATGAGGAAGAATTACATTCTTGTTAGGCTGGTGATATTTACCCGGCAGCCAGGTATGCAGTCGTGAAAAGACGTCCTTGTTTGCCCGGCCGCCGGTTACGCCCTAGGGAAAATATGTCTTGCTTGCTCGGCTGCCGTTTACGCAATGAGGAAATCCGTCTTGCTTACCCGGCTGCCGGTCAAGGAGTGACAACTTTCCTTGTTATTTTAATGGCAATTGCCAGGTAAAGAACCAAAAAAAACTATCCTTCGGTAACCGGCTGCGGGTCAATATAAAACATGGAACGCAATACTGGTGCATGTGGCTTGCCGGGTGTAAAAGTAATAATATTCCCTATCATGGCATTAGTTACTAATTTCGTCAAGACACATTCTGGCTGACTGTGGGAATCTGCATGACGGGAAAGTATGTGTTCCTCGAAAACAGATTTTCGGTGCGAGATGAATGTTCAGACTGCCGTAATGCAGTTGAAAATTCATCGAAATTTTGAAATCTTTGTCCCAGATAAATGGTGCACTATTAAAAATATCTGTAAATTTACAGCAGAATTTTCACTGCATATTTGATGTAAAATTCATTTCACTGCAAACTGCTCTTTTTCACTGGAATTTAACAGCAAGATTACAGTTTCTCAGTTTAAAAGACAGCATTTGTTGTAGAATTTATACCATTTGGCTGTCAAAATACAGTAAACGGGTGCTGTCAAAATACAGAAAAGTGTTGTGTTACGACGAGTTTACGATCAGTTGGCGACTTGTTCACGACGGGTTTGCGACTCGTTCACGACTGAAATTTGTTGACGACTAGTTTGCGACGAGTTTACGACGAGATCAAACATGTTTGATTTGGTCGCAAACTAGTCGTCAACATGGTCAACTCGTCGTAAAGTTTGCTCTGTAGCAGTACGTATTTTTTCGGTGGATCAGCTTCAACGTAACGCCATTTCTTTACGATCAGTTTGCGACTAGTTTACGACGAGTTGACGACTTGTTCACGACTGCCGTCGTGAACAAGTCGTTAACTGATCGTAAACTCGTCGTCAAGTCAGTGGATCACCCGCATTACTCTGCTGCCAGCATTTTTAACAGTGTAGGCTGAGGCGATCAGTCTCTGGATACGCATGCGAGAACTGCGCAGCAGTTCAGAGACTGAGACCAACGTTGCCAATGGGATACCCGCGTGACAAACTTTGCTACGCGGTGGCTCTGCGATCGATTGACCCGTCGCAACGTCATTGACGTCATTTTAGGTGTTGACGTTACGTCATGAAAAAGTGACCTGTACATTTTTTTACAGGAAAAATGAGACAAAAACGTTGCTTTTATCGCCAACCTATCTCCTCATTTTAAGGAAAAAAGCAAGGAGATTAAAGAAATTTTCATCAAAATAAATGGAAATAACGTTAGAAAAAAGAAACTTCGGGTACATCGCTCGCAGCGCCACGTCGTGACGTTAGTTCCGCGGGTACCTCATTATTGTTACGAGAATACCGACCCTGCTGGTATCAACGCTGATTGGTCGATTCTGAATGCAAATTTTACAGCCATGGTGATTGGACGTGGGGTGTCACATGATTGGCGGCGCTCTATTGCAAGGTCACGTGACTGACGCCAACCGTTCGCAATGCAGCATCACACAAGTTTTGAGGGACCTGGCCGTTGAGGGGTTGAGGGACCTGGCCGCGGTCTGGCTGCGCGAGACTAGCATCGCCTCTCCGGCCGCCATTTTTTCCGCTGATGTGAATAAAGTCCCACCAAAAAAGAGGAATCCGGCAGCCGTCGGTGAAACAGCAGCCGGTTAAACAAACCACTTTTGTCCACTTGTTATTAACCGGCTGCCGATCAAACTAAGTGACTTAAGCGGCGAATCCAATCCACTGTCGCGATTTTGGCTTGAGACGGGGTTGCAGTCCCTTGCGGTCGCCTTATATGGTAATCGGAAGTCCTTATAAGGCAACCGCAAAGGAACGCAACCCCGTCTCAAGCCAAAATCGCGACAGTGGATCACCCGCTTTATTCTTCACTGGTTGACCCACAGCCGGGCGAATACGACCGGCAGCCGGGTGAATAGTCATTTCGCTCTTATTATTCATTTAAACATTTGTGGAAAATCTTTAAACGTTTTCCTCCCAATTGATTTCTGCTAGAGTAAGATAGTACGAATAAACATGTACAAAAAACGACATGCGTACACGCACAATGATCAGTAGTATAGGCCTAGTAGTTCAATGGAAACATCAGCACCTGTCCCACTGAGATTCCGAGTTCCTTCCCATTCTTGATGTTGTAGATCCAAAGAGAAGGCAAGCACAAAGATTGACACACAATATATGATAAATAAAAAGGCAATTTCCAGAATGTTTGCGAATTTTCGACCCCAACCGGGGTCTTCTTCAGGCTGGAACTTTACAATCCGAAACTCAGTCTGTTCTAGAGTTTCAGATTGTAAAGTTCCAGCCTGAAGAAGACCTCCGGTTGGGGTCGAAAATTCGCAAACATTCTGGAAATTGCCTTTTTATTTATCACATCTTGATGTTGTAGAGAGGGCCACTCTCATTGACAGCCTAGTCTTCTTCTCCGGAACTTCCGGTTTCCACCTGCTCGATTTACTTCCCCAAACTTTTCGATAGAGCTAATAATGCCGTATTTGGTTCTCACCGCTCCATTTATAATTTCTACCTGGTTTAAGGAATTGATACCGAACTGGAGGTATTGGTCGTCTCACCAAACCCGCGGGGTTGGAGCTAAAATGCAGACCTAAACCCGAGGCGCTTTCGCGGGTTTGGTAAGACGACCAATACCGACAGTGAGGTATCAATTTCTATTCTAAACCACCTTTCCTTAAACCTCTCTGGCACTAAACATCATTCATATTCAGGTCACTGCGATTTGATTGCAAATATTTTGATATGTTCAGAGTCAATCCGACCCGGTGTAGTAGAATCTAATGTCCCCCGATATGTGATGTCCCCCAACAATACATTTACGGATTAAGCGGCACCATTGAATTGGACTCTAGAGAGACCAAGACCCTTAATCCTATGACAAACAATGCAGGGGGACATCAGGCGGGTGGAGACCTTAGATTTTATCACACCTGCATCCGGCTCACGGATGACGCTACGTCGATGACGCGACGTCAGTGAATCACGCACTGTATAACATGTACATCGTGCCTACATCGTGTACATACGTGTGCAGCGCTAGGCCTAAGAAGCTGCAGGAGCCGAAATGAGATAGCAGGGCGCGTTCTTCAGCGGACTTTCTGCGGGATATGTAGCTTATGATACAAAACATTCTTCCTTGGGATAGGTCAGTGAGTATCCATCTCGCCCATATTCTTTGCACTGCCTCTCTGAATGCTCGAAGCGAGAAACACAATGGTGGGCGGGTTTGGTTGCGACACCAAAGCCCGGTGTGGTTTAAGCCAGGCGCACACTGCCCTTGCGGCCTGCGATTTTTGACAGGCGCCTGATTCGCCGGCGTCGTTTACAAACGACGCCGTCCTGAATATGGATGCGTCTCAGTGGTGTGCGGGTGAACTTGCAATGATATCGATCTATACGGTAAGTTGCTACCGACGTTCTCCGGAAAGAGCCGATAATGACGTCATTTTAAAATCACGTGACGCCAGGAAGGGATTACATTAGTTGACTGCCCCATGATACGGCGGGAGGCGCCGGTGAACCCCGCACACTTCTTGCGGTGGAGGACGCCGGCGAATCCGACGCCGACAAATATCAAATCAGTTTGATTCCTGCGATCATGGCATTCTCAACTTAGAGCTTGAAACTTTGCCAGATTTCAATCTCTAATGTCATACAAAAGCGGCCATATTGAAATGAAGGGATATGTGATGCGGCGCGCCGATTACGCAGACTGGCGGAGTGTTCTTCCGCTAAGAAATAGTTCGCTAATAGTACTGAAATGACGAAAATCGCACATTATATGATCATTTTGTGTTCTTTAGTACTCAATCATGTCAATTGTGTACTGATTCAATGCTGTCCATGCGTTTTACGTGAATTCGATCGAGTAACTATTTGAGGGATTTCATTACAACGTATATTATACGTTAGTGGCGAGAGCTACTTTCCCACTTGCCCGGCATGATCACCAAAATGTGTAAATAAACCACATCACTGGCGTGTCACTTCGAAGTTTACATACAGCGTATCAAATATATACCAATTAATTGAAATTTGAGCGATAAACACGCCTTCAGACGGCCAGGGTTTGCAGGTGTTATATTTGTTCGCGGAGGTGGCTACTTGTCATTTTTGATGCGGCAGCCTAATAATTCTGGTCGTGATCACGTACACAATCGCTCCGCGAATGACTGTATGACATCCGAGGGGCTTTCCCGAACAATGACGGAAAGACCCGAGGTGTTCCGAATGCGATCATGGCTGCGCCACGAACCGCCGGCAAAAAATCGTTGCGATATGGCTACGGCGTTCTCCGCACACCAACACTTGCGGCACTGCGATTCGTGACGCCGGTCAAAAATTGCATGCCGTAAGGGCAGTGTGCGCCTGGCTTAAAACGAGGCTAATGCATTATCCATTGAAAACAAGGCTCACTGTGACCAAGGTGGTTTAGAATAGGAAACATTATCGGCCTACGTCATTTGGGGCGAACTTGAAATCAATGGATGTAATCCCTACCACAGCACAGGCATTTTATGTCCCCATATCAGCGTCCCATTAGAATAGTGCAGATTGGAGGTCAGAGGTCAGTTGCTTACCTTTCTTTCATACATCCGGGCCCCGCTGCAGTGTATCGCTTCTTCTTTCTCCATACAACTTCCTTTCTTTTGACTTAACTGACATACTATATGTCCGCCATAGTAGAAAACGTTTATGGTTGACCATTCCTGGTGCAGACACAGAACTGCACAGGATATCAACGAAATCGCATTGTCATATTGATAATCTGGTTTAAGAATCCACCAATCGAATGCAATCTGCTTGAAGCAGCCAATTAGCGAAGACGCATGGGCAGAGCTTCTCATGGCCTAATAATTATACCTCCATAGTTCCCATCAAATGGGGTAGGCCTACATGTAAGGAGAAAGTGGTGTATTCCACGCGGATTAATGCCTCTGGCTCTACTAAAAAATTCAATACAAAGACAGTGCAATGTTTTTGAATGTAAGTAGCGAACGAAATATTTGATATAAATCTGGTTTAAGAATTGACCAATCGAATACAATCTTCCTGAAACAGCCAATTACAATTAAGAAGATGCATGCGCCGAATTTCTCATGTTGTTTGCAGACGTGACGTCACCTGCCGTTGCATTTACATGTACATAGACATGCCCCCAAAAAATCGGGGTACACATACATGTAAGGAGGAAATTGTGTATTCGAGGAGGATTAATACCTCTGGCTGCCTTTAAAAAATGTAATACAAAGACGTGTGCAGTGTTTTTGAGTGTTACAAGCAAGCGTTAAATTTGATGGTACATGAAATATACGTTCGAATTTTTCAAATCAAGCAAAAATAATGATTTTTCAATCGAACTTTTTCCTGGCAATAATCAGAACACCCGGTAATGGCTAATGAGATGGTCCATGGACCATGTGCTCACTGGGTTGGACATACTAGTCTAATGACAGAGGGAGGAGGTACATATCATGAGCAATCTGATCAAGTCATTCCCAAGTAGGACTTGGATTATTTTTGGGTTACGCCACCTGGCGGCCATATTGGATGTCCGATCGGGCTGGAAATTCACATGCACATAAAGGTCATCTGCAGGGGACCACATAGCACATTGGAGCCAAGTTTCAGATCAATAGCTCCAGCGGTTACGAAACGTGCCCTGCTAACGGAACACGACGACGGACGACGGACGCTGCACCATTGTAATAGCTCACCCCAGTGAGCTAAAAATAAAGCACTGAGATGAAGAGAAGAGTAGTGGAGATCAAGAGAACAGCAGCCGGGTTTGAATAGCTGCTGTTCTGTTGGGCTGGGTCAAATTCTCAAAAGCCCAGTTTACCAATTATGCAAATTTTGTGACGTCCATGATCTGAAAGCCTTTTGAATATGTAAATTAGACGGTGAGGTCAGTCTACCCACTTGATGTAACCTAACAAGTGGAAGGTCACGTACTCACCAGCTAATCTCACAGCTAATCCACATGTAATCTTCAAAAGTCGTATTCATAATGGGTGATCATCGTGCGATTATGACTGAGACGGTGTATCTTCACTAAATACACACACTTCCACCATGCATCTGACGAAGCTACACGCGTGTAGGTCTTTAACACCCTTTTTCAAATGTGTACGTTTGTATATCATGCACAGAAAGAAAACACGATCTCATCTCGAGATAAAATGAATCTCCAACTCTTGTCCCTAAAATGAGTTTTTCTTTTGCAACTCGAATAGACATAACTCAACTGGGTCTCCACTTGAGATGACACTGTCTCCAACTGGTTAAAATGATTCTCAGCTGTTTCCACCGGATTGTCTGTTGTCTCGAATCAAATCAACAAGTGATGTCTCCGTATAAAAAAAACGTTTCACACCCAGTGGGTTTCGAACCCAGGACCCTCTGATCGCAAGTCGGACACCAGAACCACCACACCACCGAGTTCCTCATTTGAGCAGATTTTGGTTCCCCGCAGTTTGTTTCCAATTTTCTCCAGCTGATGCCCTGTCCCATCGACTGGAGAACTAAGAAAACTCAAAATGAGTAGACTTTGTCTCCACTTCAGAATGAGACTCCAGTTGCAGTTATCTCCAGTCGATGCAAGAGGGCTCCAGCCTTAGAAAACTGGTAGTTATTCTCGGTTCGAGTAACAAAGGAAACTCATTTTAGGGACAAAATAGTAGGCTGGAGACTCATTTTATCTCGAGATGAGATCGATTTTTTTTCTGTGTGGTGCTCAGGGCCTTGCCGAAGTAACATGACATCCAAACCAATAATTCATAAAAATGAAAGGTGAAGTTAGCAAAATCCTCTACAAAATTACACAACAAATGTTGGTACATTTGACATACCGTACTAAGGTGGTGAATACAACTTAAAATCTGGTACACTGCGCTTTCACTGGCTTGATGGCTAAAATAACCCTTTCCCAGCTCCTTGGAACTGCAACACCGTAAAAGTGATAAATTCCTTGGAATCCAACACTTTGATGTTTCCTTCGAATTCATCAGAACGCAGTTCCTTTCTGAGGCTTCCTGAGGTGTTCGGCGTGTAACATTTGATTTGCTCTTTACCTGAATTAATGAGTTCGAACAACACTTTCGCTGCATTTATGGTGTAATAAACAGTGCAAAACGTGGAAAATGTGAAATTCCACCACTTTATATTTTGAGAGCAGGCGTCACAACAACTTTCTCGTTCAACGTTGCTCTACGGAAATCTTTAAGATCAATGAATGAAGCTTCCCCGGTGGCCATTTTGATGTTTGTTCCTTACCGAACAAATCGATAAGGATATCAATGAACGCAGAGATCGAAGTGGGAATCGTCTTGAAGACAAAGAATTGGTTCTACCAACCACTACCAATACATGTACATGTAGGCCTATTGTTTTGAAAAAATCGAGATTGTAAAACTTGTTTTATCCCTGGATAAACTCATTCTTGACCAATTTCAAGTGACCAGAGTTGTCAATAAAATTGTCGATGCCCGGCAATTTTTCTCCCCCTAAATTCAAACTCCAATTCAGAGAAAGTTAATTATGACCTGGTGGTGTGGTCAGTATTGTTTTCGCAGGACGCAAAATTTTTCTCTACCACTTTCCTTGTGCCCTTGTTTCCTCGCGAGACCCTTCGAAATCACATCTTTGAAAAATTACTGGCAGGACAAAAAGTGAAATTTTCAGCCACTGTTTATGGCTAGATCACCGCAACCATTCAACCGATCGGGACATTCTATATACCAATGGATAGCTAGGAACATGCACTAAACCACTAACCTGGTGTCAAAAAGATTAGTCCACATATCAAGAGGTTATCCGATGAATTTGTCCAATTTTCGTGCCCATACTCAGCGAGTAACATTTTTTTTTCATATGAACATTTTGAACTTCCCTAGATATTTGGGCCCTGAAAAATCGGAATGCCAGTTTTTTTGAAAACCCTCGAGTGATCAATTAGAAATATATTACATGACTTCAGGTGCTAAGTAAAGTCATCTCCAATATTCGCAAATTTTCGACCCCAACCAGGTGCTAAAGGGTTAAATTATAGTAAACGTCGAAGACATTTTCTAAGTACTGCACTGACAATAAGAAATGGACGGACACACATACATGTAATGTTGCATTGCTTGATGGCTTGAATATTAGTCTAAGCAAAAAAAAATAACATAAAATATGCACACTACATTGTATCAGTCAAAATAATTTAGTGTAGGGCTAGGTCCACAAAACTGTACAGTGAGATCAAGATGGTACTGCGAAATAAAAACACATAAATGTGAAAATGTGGGCCATCCATCTTGTCCAAACAAGGCCATCGACTGCGTCTTTAGCCTTGTCCGAATCATGTCATCTTTTGCGTTAATTCATAAATTATTAATGAACCTGACCCCTACTTGACCCCGCCTCCGAGCCAATCAGAACTCGTGAAACAAATCGCCGTTTGGCACTTTCTCTTCCCTTCCCGCTCGCATTTGTAACACGGATTTTGATTGGCACGTGGATTTTCCTTCGCACACCGATGATTGGCTGAGGCTCTCGGCTCCCCAGGAGTGGGAAATGTGATGGATCCAAACCAGGCTAGATGGGCGTCAGGCCAGATAGACTGGTGAGAGCCAGATGTCCCGTTCATGCGAAGACCCGGAATGGAATCCCATATGATTCGAACCCGAGACCTACCGCTTGCTGACCGGATGTGGTAAGCACTCGGCTATCGCGACTCCTCTGGTTTCTGGTGAGTTAAATTATGACAGCCATTTTGTGATACTTGCATTGTCTGAGAAAACTGAAAGACAGACGGAAGAAAGACGCGATGACTTTCACCTTAGAAACCCGTTTGTGATGGCAAATAAAAGGAATTAAAATCATTGGAATCTAAAAAAAATCATATACGATATTTACAAGGAGTGCCAATCGAAGCTATAAAAAATTGAATCACGTCCTATATCCGCAGTTTTTCTTTTTTTTGAAAAATATATTGTTGTAGTCACTTGTCTTGGTGTGTCCGCGCGCATACCCAGAGAAGTAGGTAGTATAGTAGTCAATGGTCAAGGCAGTATATACGGTCTCAATACACAGCACAGAGAAAGGTGGACTGTTCTCTTGAAGGGTTTATCGAGGAGTGCCAGGACCCATTGTTCAGCCAGCTCTGCCAAACACACCAATCCCCTATTGTTGA
The DNA here is from genome assembly GCA_002633025.1 of Notospermus geniculatus. NCBI lineage: Eukaryota > Metazoa > Nemertea > Pilidiophora > Heteronemertea > Lineidae > Notospermus > Notospermus geniculatus. Next base: position 20,849 of record NMRB01004219.1, read on the forward strand.
TTATACAGGTGGAGTTACGCTCCTTACACATGTCTGATTGTGGGAATATTCTACAGGGTGTCAGTGAAACGCTGTTGCCCCCACATGTAGCCTACAGTCGATGTATACTGTATAGTATGCGTTAATCGGTCGGCCCGCGAAAGTTGTTCGAATGGAAAATCGTTGAATATCCGCGTTCTAGGCCTAGTTAAGTTGATTACGCATCTCTCCATACAACACCATGTCAGTTCAAATGAATTTTCTGCTGGTGCACTATAGCCTTTCTTGTAGCGAGTAGGCCTTGGACAACGAAGAAATACGACACAATGGTCATTCACGCAAGCAATGAATGCAGACGAGTAGGCCTATAGCACTAATGAAATTGATCGGACCACTATTTTCGCGGATGACGGGTTGATCAATAATTACCCTGAACCTGAATATTCAACGATTCTCAATTCGAACAAGTTTCGCGGGCCAACCGATTAACGCATACTCTATTGTATATCAAAAGTACCAATTAACTGTGGACCTAGCCCTGTTCACGAATAAAGCCTAGGTCACAAATGCACCGGGCCCTGTACGATTTTCCCCACCCAGCGGCTTGCTGCGGGTTTTAGAGACTGAAACTCGGATCTAAGATGAATCATGCCGAAATCGCCTCAATAGATAGGCGGTAAGTAGGCAGGATCAAACTGGGCACCGTAGAAATTGGACAAAATGTCTGTTTTTACTCGCCGTACGGGCCCCGGAGTGGATATGTGACTGGGGCTTAAGTAGGCCATTCGTTTACTTCCACGAGCTAGCCCCGGAAGGAACAAGCTGAGCGTGCGCACAACAGCCAGTAATCGAACGGTCTCGTGCCTTCCTCGGGGAAACTATCATGGCGGCCACAGACGAGGAAGTGGCGAATACTTTCCCTAACGTTGCCGCCATTTTGAAACAATGCATCCTGGGAAGGTTGCAAACGAACGGTGTAGCGTCTGTTCCGAGCTGGCTCGTGGAAGTAAACGAATGGCCTAAATAGGAATTGTCAGTCATGTCTTTGTTGTTGTAGTCGGCTCCGGGTTTAACCAGTCGTATACATGCCGGTGTAAAGGGAAAGAATGTCCCCAGGAAAAACTGTCCCAGGAACAAAAGATCCTATTGTTACATTCTAATCTCTGGGGATTGGTTTTCAATAGTCATGCCGCTTATTCCGTCATTCAACAATAGAAGTGGACACTTTTTACAGGGGGACACTCTGTACCGTTACACCTGCCATGCCGGAGAAGGAATCGCACTGCACTATCTGAGATTTTTAGCGTTTCCTCGTTAGTGCTTGCACGAGGGGAGCCGTTAGTAGGTTCGGACGACATGTTGGATTTGCTCTGGCGGAGGGACAGCGTATACTGATGCCGGTGGGTTCTGTGGGTAGGCTGTTGTGGTTGTTGTTGCCGTTGGTCTGGGCCTGCAGCAGGTAACCTGACTTGGAATGGCAATCAGGGCAATGCTGCATCCGAAGGCACATAATGCACACAGGAGAAGGAAGAGAGGTGCAACCTGAAAGAGAAATACGATACTACAGTTCATTCCACATCCCAGTGGCGCGAGGTTTTCAGCCGATATCTCCACAACGGCTGGGTCAAATTCAACATACCGTACATCAATTGACTTGTCTTTCTTGCCGGTATCTTTCTGCTATCTTCATTTTTCGCGTAAGGCCGGCATAACGGATCCCTCTCTCAAAACCCATTTCATTTCGCTATGCTGCTCAATGCAGTTTACACGTACGCGATGCATTGCGTCATTTCAAAATGGCCGCCATTTCGACCGTAAAAAGAAACTGTGATTTGTGAAGGAACTATTTTATGTGGTAGTATCCATTCTATGGACTGAGTCCAAATGGACTGAGTAACTTGGACGGAGTGCCAAAATGTGAAAAATGCAAGAAACAAGCCGTTTTGTAGAAAAGTAACATGACATCCAAACCAATAATTCATAAAAATGAAAGGTGAAGTTAGCAACATCCTCTACAAAATTACACAACAAATGTTGGTACATTTGACATACCGTACTAAGGTGGTGAATACAACTTAAAATCTGGTACACTGCGCTTTCACCGCCTTGATGGCTAAAATAACCCTTTCCCGGCTCCTTGGAACTGCAACACCGTAAAAGTGATAAACTCCAACACTTTGATGTTTCCTTTGAATTCATCAGAACGCAGTTCCTTTCTGAGGCTTCCTGAGGTGTTCGGCGTGTAACATTTGATTTGCTCTTTACCTGAATTAAGGAGTTCGAACAACACTTTCGCTGCATTTATGGTGTAATAAACAGTGCAAAACTTGGAAAATATGAAATTCCACCACTTTATATTTTGAGAGCAGGCGTCACAACAACTTTCTCGTTCAACGTTGCTCTACGGATCTTTAAGATCAATGAATGAAGCTTCCCCGGTGGCCATTTTGATTTTTCTTCCTTACCGAACAAATCGATAAGGATATCAATGAACAGGCAGAGATCGATGTGTGAATCGTCTTTAAGACAAAGAATTGGTTCTACAAAACACTACCAATACATGTACATGTATTGTTTTAAAAAAATCGAGATTGTAAAACTTGTTTTATCCCTGGATAAACTCATTCTTGACCAATTTCAAGTGACCAGAGTTGTCAATAAAATTGTCGATGCCCGGCAATTTTTCTCCCCCTAAATTCAAACTCCAATTCAGAGAAAGTTAATTATGACCTGGTGACTGTGGTCAGTATTGTTTTCGCAGGACGCAAAATTTTTCTCTACCACTTTCCTTGTGCCCTTGTTTCCTCGCGAGACCCCTCGAAATCACATCTTTGAAAAATTACTGGCAGGACAAAAAGTGAAATTTTCACACACTGTTTATGGCTAGATCTCCGCAACCATTCAACCGATCGGGACATTCTATATACCAATGGATAGCTAGGAACATGCACTAAACCACTAACCTGGTGTCAAAAAGATTAATCCACATATCAAGAGGTTATCCGATGAATTTGTCCAATTTTCGTGCCCATACTCAGCGAGTAACATCTTTTTTTCATATGAACATTTTGAATTTCCCTAGATATTTGGGCCCTGAAAAATCGGAATGCCAGTTTTTTTGAAAACCTTCGAGTGATCAATTAGAAATATATTACATGACTTCAGGTGCTAAGTAAAGTCATCTCCAATATTCGCAAATTTTCGACCCCAACCAGGTGCTAAAGGGTTAAATTATAGTAAACGTCGAAGACATTTTCTAAGTACTGCATTATTAATAAGAAATGGACGGACACACATACATGTAATGTGGCATTGCTTGATGGCTTGAATATTAGTCTAAGCAAAAAAAATAACATAAAATATGCACACTACATTGTATCAGTCAAATAATTTAGTGTAGGGCTAGGTCCACAAAACTGTACAGTGAGATCAAGATGGTACTGCGAAATAAAAACACATAAATGTGAAAATGTGGGCCATCCATTTTGTCCAAACAAGGCCATCGACTGCGTCTTTAGCCTTGTCCGAATCATGTCATCTGTTACGTTAATTCATAAATTATTAATGAACCTGACCCCTACTTGACCCCGCCTCCGAGCCAATCAGAACTCGTGAAACGAATCGCCGTTTGGCACTTTCTCTTCCCTTCCCGCTCGCATTTGTAACACGGATTTTGTTTGGCACGTCGATTTTCCTTCGCACACCGATGATTGGCTGAGGCTCTCGGCTCCCCAGGAGTGGGAAATGTGATGGATTCAAACCAGGCTAGATGGGCGTCAGGCCAGGTAGACTGGTGAGAGCCAGATGTCCCGTTCATGCGAAGAGCCCGGAATGGAATCCCATATGATTCGAACCCGAGACCTGCCGCTTGCTGACCGGATGTGGTAAGCACTCGGCTATCGCGACTCCTCTGGTTTCTGGTGAGTTAAATTATGGCAGCCATTTTGTGATATTTGCATTGTCTGAGAAAACTGAAAGACAGACGGAAGAAAGACGCGATGACTTTCACCTTAGAAACCCGTTTCTATTTTCATATCTGTCTGAGAAAATTGCAAATAAAAGGAATTAAAATCATTGGGATCTAAAAAAATCATATACGATATTTACAAGGAGTGCCAATCGAAGCTATAAAAAATTGAATCACGTCCTATATCCGCAGTTTTTCTTTTTTTTGAAAAATGTATTGTTGTAGTCACTTGTCTTGGTGTGTCCGCGCGCATACCCAGAGAAGTAGGTAGTATAGTAGTCAATGGTCAAGGCAGTACTCTAGTTTCATAGATTTAAGACCGGTTCTGGATATTCAAGCCACGCCCACTCTGTATAACTTTGACCTCATGGCTCGAATCCATGAATAGAGCTGACCATGTATGATTGACGTCTTGCCTGCCCCTTTGTGCTAGGTTTACATCACAATTCGTAAGGAATGCCTGGATAACCGATGTCGAATGAGTAGACCTACCGCACTCACTGACCGTGGGTTTTGCATAACGACTAGCACGGATAACAAGGCCCACCAGTAGGCCTGTACGGGTGTTATTTGTTGAACATTTTCAGTGAATTACCCTGTTACGTCATGGTCCCCGAACGACAAAACCCAACGGAAAGTTAATCAATCGCAAGGTACACAGATTAAACTGTTTATCCGTACTGACAACCATGGGTCACTTTCAGCCCACCAGCACGAGTAGAAAATGTGCACCAATCAACAACAAGGGACCGTGAGCCTATTCACGCTGTCCTGCACGGGGGCGGTCACAGGCACTTATAATGAACCGGTCTTAAATCTATGAAACTAGAGTATATACGGTCTCAATACACAGCACAGGGAAAGGTGGACTGTTCTCTTGAAGGGTTTTTCGAGAAGTGCCAGGACCCACTGTTCAGTCAGCTCTACCAAACACACCAATCCCCTATTGTTGATTATACAGGTGGAGTTACGCTCCTTACACATGTCTGATTGTGGGAATATTCTACAGGGTGTCAGTGAAACGCTGTTGCCCCCACATATCTATTGAGGCGATTTCGGCATGATTCATCTTAGATCCGAGTTTCAGTTTCTAAAACCCGCAGCAAGCCGCTGGGTGGGGAAAATCGTACAGGGCCCGGTGCATTTGTGACCTAGGCTTTATTCGTGAACAGGGCTAGGTCCACAGTTAATTGGTACTTTTGATATACAATAGAGTATGCGTTAATCGGTTGGCCCGCGAAACTTGTTCGAATGGAGAATCGTTGAATATTCAGGTACAGGGTAATTATTGATCAACCCCTCATCCGCGAGAATAGTGGTCCGGTCAATTTCATTAGTGCTATAGGCCTACTCGTCTGCATTCATTGCTTGCGTGAATGACCATTGTGTCGTATTTCTTCGTTGTCCAAGGCTATACTCGCTACAAGAAAGGCTATAGCGCACCAATAGAAAATTCATTTGAACTGACATGGTGTTGTATGGAGAGATGCGTAATCAACATAAATAGGCCTAGAACGCGGATATTCAACGATTTTCCATTCGAACAACTTTCGCGGGCCGACCGATTAACGCATACTATACAGTATACATCGAATGTAGGCTACCACGAGCTAGCCCCGGAAGGAACAAGCTGAGCGTGCGCACAACAGCCAGTAATCGAACGGTCTCGTGCCTTCCTCGGGGAAACTATCATGGCGGCCACAGACGAGGAAGTGGCGAATACTTTCCCTAACGTTGCCGCCATTTTGAAACAATGCATCCTGGGAAGGTTGCACGAGAAGCCCACCTCGGCGGGTAGGGCTAGTAGCGCCTGGTCCGAGGAAGCCCCGATGACGCAGTTCCGGTGTAAACGAACGGTGTAGCGGCTGTTCCGAGCTGGCTCGTGGAAGTAAACGAATGGCCTAAATAGCAATTGTCAGTCATGTCTTTGTTGTTGTAGTCGGCTCCAGGTTAACCAGTCGTATACATGCCGGCCATGCCGGAGAAGGAATCGCACTGCACTTTCTGAGATTTTTAGCGTTAGTGCTTGCACGGGGGGAGCCGTTAGTAGGTTCGGACGACATGTTGGGTTTGCTCTGGCGGAGGGACAGCGTATACTGATGCCGGTGGGTTCTGTGGGTAGGCTGTTGTGGTTGTTGTTGCCATTGGTCTGGGCCTGCAGCAGGTCACCTGACTTGGAATGGCAATCAGGGCAATGCTGCATCCGAAGGCACATAATGCACACAGGAGAAGGAAGAGATGTGCAACCTGAAAGAAAAATACGATACCGGTACTACAGTTCATTCCAAATCCCAGTGGCGCGAGGTTTTCAGCCGATATCTCCGCAACGGCTGGGTCAAATTCGACATACGATACATCAATTGACTTGTCTTTCTTGCCGGTATCTTTCTGCTATCTTCATTTTTCGCGTAAGGCAGGTGTAAAGGGAAAGAATGTCCCCAGGAAAAACTGTCCCAGGAACAAAAGATCCTGTTGTTACATTCTAATCTCTGGGTATTGGCTTTCTATAGTCATGCCGCTTATTCCGTCATTCAACAATAGAAGTGGACACTTTTTACAGGGGGACACTCTCTACCGTTACACCAGCATAACGGATCCCTCCCTCAAAACCCATTTCATTTTAGTCCAGGAAAAATGATTTGACCAAGAACAAATTGCAACAGAATTTCTTTTTGCTTTATATATGGTTTAGTATACCCCTCCAAACATCACATAAGAAGTCCGACCCCCCAAAGTGCCCGTAATTGGTATCTATTTGAGATCCTTCATTAGGTCATATTACAATGTTTATGGACTTCTGTTACAAATTCAAGTGTGCATGTACTGTAACTTTTTTCTCGTCCGTTTTAGATCCTATAAATGTATTACCAATAGATAGAAATATGGCACCTCTTAGTCAGATAGGTATGATTAGAACATCATTAAGCTCGTATTTGTTGTAAAAACGGCAAATTTGTTGATTTTGGGCAACATATGACGTAATATGCCATTTCTACAACACAGCGACAACATATAATGTTCAAATTAAGCTTATTTGACTAATCATTATTTGACTATCTATTGGTAATACATTTATAGGGTCTAAAACGGACGAGGAAAAAGTTAGCAGTACATGCACACTTGAATTTGTAATAGAAGTCCATAAACATTGTAATAGGAGTTAATGAAGGATCTCAAATAAATACCAATTATGGGCACTTCGGGGGGTCGGATTTGACGGGACTTTTTATGTGATGTTTGGAGGGGTATACTAAACCATATAAAGCAAAAAGAAATTCTGTTGCAATTTGTTCTAGGTTCCCCCCAATTTTCGATAAATATCCTGGGCTATTTCACTATGCTGTTAAATGCAGTTTACACGTACGCGATGCATTGCGTCATTTTAAAATGGCCGCCATTTCGACCGTAAACAGAAACTGTGATTTGTGAAAGAACTATTTTCTGTCACGCTTTTCGGGAAAATGACAGTGATGATGGCTGTACCGCCAAGAAAGACGAGTCGATTGACGTATGTTTCATCAAAATCGGGCCAGCCGTTGCGGAGCTGTCGTTGATAAACCTCGCGCCAATCGAAGTGGAATGAAGAAGAGTTAAGGAGTTTTAGCAAACTTAAGGCCCGTTTACACTATCAACAAATTCCCTGCAACACTGTTGATCAACATGAAGTATGATACTCTCTCAACAATTTTTCACCGTGTAAACTGGTCCTTCAACACTGTTGATCAACCCGCCAGGACCTGCAACACTGTTGATAGAAATAGCTTTCTGTAGCTATTTTGTTGCATGTTGCAGGTGAGCTTCAACACCAGATACTGGATCAGCCAATCAGATAATGTACTGTAGCCTATCTTAGTCATGTGACAACCACATGATCAACAAAATCATGCTGACATGGCTGATTTCGCATGATTCTGTTGCATGTGTAAACTAATGCTTGTTGAAAGAAGGTTTGTTGAAAGTAAATTGTTGATCAACAGTACGTTTTACATTTACGATTACGATTTAACAACGTCATGACGTCATTACAGAGTGACGTGACGCCTTGTGACGCGATGGTGTGTCATCTGACGTACGGCTTTCCGTGTACATGATAAAAATGTTGTCGATGTATCCCATGTTTGTCCGGCTCTCATAGACACATAGGTCCATCATTTTATTTGTAATCTTCACTACAACTTGGACATATACCCATTATTAGGTGTGTCAAATTGAAAGCGATTTATTTGATTACAAACGTAAAAGATTTGGCGTTGATTAAATCGTAAGTTTTGTTACGCGTAGCAAGCGATTTGCGCGTAAAAAACTCCCGCATAGCCGACGTCATGACGTTGGTTTTCAAATCGTAATCGTAAATGTAAAACCCACGTAGTGAGGTTCTGCAAACTTACGTTTTACATTTACGATTACGATTTGAAAACGTCATGACGTCGGCTCTGCGGGGCGTTTTTACGTGCAAATCGCTTTCTACACGTAAGAAACTTACGATTTAATCAAAGCCAAATATTTCATTTTTGTAATCTAAATATTCGCCTGCAATTTAACACATTCATAAATGGGTATATTTCGCAGTTGCAGCAAAAATGACAAGAAGAATGCTTGGCACATCTGCCCTGGAGCGCTTGCCAAACATGGGATACATCGACCCTCTTTTCACCGGACACGGGAAGTTCCAAGTCAAATGATGACGCCATCGCGTCACGTTCTTTCTTGACATGAGGCGTGACGCCATGACGTCGTCAAATCGTAATCGTAAATGTAAAACGTAAGCTTGCAAACACTCCCTAAACTTGCTAAAACTCCCTAGTATACCATTTTAACCACACTGACTTTACACCATAGCCTGCACCTTTGCCTACAGGTATTGCAATATCTACAGGTCCCTGCGAACCTCAAAAGCCATGTATACTCCGAATTTACAGTAAGGTATCCCACAATCCATCACTGCACCTCACACGTTCAAATCACGCCGTATGTGACCGAAAATGTATCTCTAATGAATCACGCGAAGGTTTAGAGAAATCTGTCCACTTTAATCTGGAGAATCATCCACACGGCAGTTTCAAAATGGCTGTCTAAAGTACACTGGTCCCCTGTCCACTTTCTATTCAGGGACCACATTCACAAAGCATATATACATGTACTTAGAGTTGCGCATTCGCAGCGTCCTCTCAAACCATTGTACAATGGTTGACGCACAGCAGCTCCTGGAATGTACGAATTCGTTAATGCTGAGACTCCCAAGGTGTTTCGTTTCAATTCAGAGCAATGAGTGGAGTGGGGACCAGTCTCCGTGGGGAGAGCCATAATGAATACAGACCCCTAGCTAGAGGCCAAGAGGGGACAGGGCGGATCAAGCCGGCTTTGGGGCACTTGGGGCAAAAGAAGGGCACTTTTATCTGATACCGCGGGTCGCGCACCGGACATTTTTGTTTCCGACCTTCAGTATGCTGGGTCCGGAATCCTATTGAAAACTTTCACGTGTAGGCTACATTTGATGGATGAGTGCATAAGGAATGAAAAGGATGCATGTTTCTATAAATAATACTATTGTTTGAGACTGGATCGGAGATTTTGCATTACCTGCTGATGTCTGAGCAGCGGATCCTAACTTCGCCAGCGTCGTGCACAGGGGGCACAGGGGGCGGGAGCGAGTTCGCGCGTTTTCTGGGCAGGGCGGTTGAAAATGAAGGGCGGGGCGCATCGGGCAACATTTTGGGGGG
>NMRB01004221.1:0-10158 GCA_002633025.1 Notospermus geniculatus
CATAGACATAGGAATCGTGAACCTAGTCTCAGTCCCATCCTACTAGCCGAGTCTGACGACGACCGGCCGCACACGCCAACTCTTACGACCACATATAATGCAGATGAGTTATGCCGTGAAGCTGATTACAGAGTAAAAGCCCGATTCTTTTCAGAGTTGGGCTTGGATGTTGTGCCAGTGGAAAAGAAAAGGGGTAAATACCATAATTTCATGAAATAGTCGGGGGTATCTTTCTTATGTCAAAAACTAATGTTCCTTCAAATTATTTTTGCCATATTTGCCCAGTTCGACTCGCAGAGAGTTGTAGCGAAAGATGTTTGTCCAATTGCATTCTGTTCTCAAAAAATGTGGTCTGTTTCAGAAATGACTGTTGTTAGAAAGGCAGTCTTTGAAGAAAAGAAGCGTAGAAGTGGAATATTTGATGAGATCTCGCCGAATAAGAAACGTGAAAATATAGCAGGTAGGCTCTTTTACTTAGAGAATTAGCTTTAGCCTAATGAGTATATGCCTGTCCCCCCCCCCCCCGGGCCCACTACTCACCACTTTTCTCAGGGTGACTAATTAATTCCCCAANCTCAGGGTGACTAATTAATTCCCCAATGACAGATTGCGAAATCCCCAAGGACGGACTGAAAATCAAGTGCAGCGGCACATTAGAGCCCAGGCACGAAAAAGGGGGCACTTGAGCAACGATTTCCTCTAAGCTCAGGGGAGTATTCAGTTCTGACTTTCCCTGAGCTTAGGGGTATTTTCAAATCTTGGAACAAGTAGAGGCCTACCCTAAATTTGAGGACACGGTACTTCACTCCCAGCACCTTACTTTCAAGGACAAACAATTTGATGAGGGATCAATGGAGTTTCAGATTTTACTCTTATAATCTTATTTTTTCAGATGGTGCCTCAAGTAATGCTGGAGTAAAGCGAAAACGTGATGGTTCCCCTCTTCAGCTGATGCGGGAGTCCTCCAAGAGGATACTCCTTGACAACCACGCCCGACAACACGAGTCAACCAAGGCCCAAGCTGTGATTTTCCCCGAAGCTCGAGACAAAAGCTTCACAAGCCTGAGTAAAGATTTTGCGCAGGAATTCCACGAGTCAGTTTTGAAGACAACAAGGCAGCAAGAAGCATCTCGGGCAGCTCACGGGCATGGTATGTGATATTAGATCCTCTGATATCATGTGATATGATACCATATCATTGTGTGATATCGAACGAGATTTGATATCAAACAAGACCCTCATTCCAAACCTGGCGCTTTCTCTATGTTCTATAAGTTCTTTAAAAGGGACCCTAAAGGCAGCAAGCTATTAGGCTCATATCAGTGCGGTCACTTCATCACAAGTGGCAGTAGCAACTGAACACCTACAAGTTTTGACTCAAATGTTGATGTTTATAGTCCGTTCCAGATACCTAAGGCAAATGGTACTAGGTTGACCTCTGCAATGTTACACGACCCTGTTCACTATTTTGACGAGCTATTGCAAAATACTTTAACAGGCGAGTCAAATGGTTGGTATAGAGAATAATGCATGTCACCTTGCCTATTGGCTGTGTTTGTGGTCAAGCTGTTAGTAATAGACTAACCACAAGTGACAAAGTTAGCCAACTGCGATTTGCCTTAGGTATCTGGAATGGACTATAGTGTATTTTTACTTGCAATACATGTCAGAGTTAGATGGTCATGCCAACTGGTCAGTGCAATGAGCACATCAAAATGCCTATGTGGAGGCTGCCTGGAGGCTGGTCAGTGCAATGAGCACATCAAAATGCCTATGTGGAGGCTGCCTGGAGGGTCCCTTTAAGTGCTGTTGTTGGAAACGCTGCAGTAGGAAGTATATCATTACTGAGTGCCATTAATTGGGTACATTGTGAGGTTACAGTACAGGTCACAATTGGCATCCCTAAATTCGCGCAAGTTACGCGTAATTCACACGTAACTTACGCAACAACTCACGAGCTATGTTACGCGTAACTTACGAGGTGAGTTACGCGAATTTCGCTAGCTAAGCAGTGATTTACGAGGCGAGTTGCGCGATTTTGCCGAGTTACGCGAAACCAAAGCCGTGAGTTACGCGTAAGTTACGGGTAACTTACGAGTAACTTACGCGAAGCCGTAGGGATGTCAATTGTGACCTGTACTGTAAGTTGAGTGTGGATGACTTCACCGTCTCAAAATACGCTCAGTTTTGCAACCTCCTCTCCCACTGGTGGTGGGTTGTGTTCTGTCTATTTTCATCAGATTTCGAGATAATATGTGATAAATATCTTCCATTTCAGGTCATAAATATCCCATTAGTTCTCAGGAACAGTCAAAACATGTGATGAACAATGATGCGCACCGTTCGTACGAGCGGCCATTATCTGATAATCACAACTTGTCACAGTCGGCCAGGACTGATCCAAACATATCGTACCACAAGAGCAGCATGAGGCAGGAACAGGCACTCAGGGATAGACGCGTGGAATCGCATGCTCGGGATTTGTCCCGGGATCGTGAACGTCCAACGGATTTGTCGCGTTCGATGTTAGATTCCCGGGAATATTCACGGCAGGGACACGAACCTTCTGTTTCAAATTCTCATTTGGATAGCCATAGACGTGATTCTCATTCTGAAAGCCATCGCAGGGATACATACTCGCATGATTCGCATAGTCGGGATTATTATTCACGGACAGATTCACATTCACGTGATCCATATTCACGGCTAGATAACCAATCACGTAGCCAATTCCAAAGACATTCCAACGACACAACCCTCCAGTCTGCACTATGACGCGGCCACGCTGGCAGCTTATCCAAGGAATCAATTGGAGTTTTACGCTGCTGCGGCTGCTAGCCGTGATTATGACGGGGCTATACCATTCCGTTGGCCAGGGATCGAGGTGCTTATGGAATCATATCAACGATATGCAGAAGGTGAGGGCAACTCCTGATAGAAATTATTTCAGTAACCTCCCCTGGGTTTGATTTCTAGTGGTTTCTTTTAGCTTGGTTATTGGGTACTTTTCTGTCAAGTTCTTAAACCAAGGTGGCCTGAAAATGTCAGTTTGCCATGAATTCCACCAATATCGTAATTTTCCAATACACCCTGTACCTGAGAAAGATAAGCTATTACTAAAACCATCAGGGTTTCTGCCAGAAATTTTTTTGGGGTCGAAAATTTGCAAAAAAACGCTGGAGGACAACTTCTGCTTTTATATCAGAAATTTTTTTGAGGGTAATAATTTCTACAAAATCAGCAAAAACCCCATGAAATTAAAGAAAATGGCCCGTTTCTGTTCCTTTGAGGGTACTCGCATATTACCCTGAGTACCCTCTGGCAGAAACACTGACTATGCATTGTGTCAAGAGTGATGCATACCGGTGTCAACCATAGTGCTATTCTTCCCGTGACATCCGACCACTATGAATGAATTCATAGATTTAAACAAAATTGGTGGAGTTCGAGCAACGGCACTGGCAGTTTCAAGTCACCATTTCTGAGTGCCACTTCCCGTTCAGTTCAGTTTTAACTCCTTCAATAAGACCATTTTAACATATTTTACGCTGCGTTTATTACTCAGCGGTATTACCGTTCTGGCGCATCCTAATACCAAGACTGATATAATAACTCAGTTCGGGAAAGTTCCGAATTTGGAAAGGTTTCTGATTTTGGAAGCCCAGCGATTCCAATATTGGCGACGTTTCTTTTTTCGGAAGCGGTTTTCGATTCCGATATCGGAATCGGTGTAGGCCTATTTGCATGTTAGGCCTAATCGGTATACGAGTATCAAAAATCGGGAAGTGTTTTTTTCCATTAACAGATGGCAGCAACTGTGACCTTGTATTTCACGGCGTACAATCTGAATTGCTGGCGTAAGTTGGCTGCAATCATCGATAATCATCAATTATCATCATCAAAAGGCACGTTCCCGATATTGGAATCGAAAATCGCTTCCAAAAAAAGAAACGTTGCCAAAGTCGGAAACGTTTCCAATTTTGGAACTTTCCCGAACTGAAATAAGACTGACTAACTATTCTAAGGATAACCACATACGGTACATTTTAACAATCCATCGCCGATAGAAATACCTTACCAGATATTCACCGTGTCTTCATGCGTCCGCACCATATTTTTTTGCATGTTTTAAGCTTCAGCATCCAATTTTTGCTTGCTAACATTTTGACTGCTACAGAACCTTGAGCCAGTCTCTAAACTAGAATACACATGACTTTAAGGGGCAATACGCCGCCGTTTCCTCAGTGCTGTTTAACACCTGCTTGGAAGTTTTTGACTACAGGTTTGCTTTGGATCAGTACAGAGTCAACCGAGTGCAAATCGTCTAAATTCTGTACCTTTCAGTATGTTTGTCATAGTGTTCATCACTTCATATAAAGACCTGGGTCCACCCACACGTAGCCTTTACCTAACGTTTGCAGTTGGTGCAATCAATAGGCCATTTCACTGATTTTCAGACTTTAATGGGACCCTTCTATTCTAAAACGATCATTTTATAGCTTAACACTTGCTTGCACAACATCTGCATGTTTTGATGATTGAAGTTTTAATATTTATAGTCCATAAATATCACTGGTATGGAAAAAATAGTTTTCTTGCTTTTGCCATTGAGTTGCTTTTGGCTGCATTTTGCTGCTTTGAACACCCCTCAATCTTTTTCACTTTCAGCTGTCAGATTTTTTCTTGTAAACTAATAAACACGAATGCAAACAAAGGTTTAAAAATGTCGTCTGCTTCGGGTCCAGCTTTGTATGTTTTCATTCATTGCAGCTCTAGGAATTGTTGACTCTTTGTCACTGCTTTGCAATGTTTGTGGCAAAAAGTTCAATTTGGTCTGATGTAGGAATTGGAGATGAAGTCCATTTTCTATTGAAATGTTTCATGAAAGGAAAAAATAATGCCTGTGACTGCGGTCTCTGTCGCACAATTGGAAACATACCTTGAAGTGGATTTATGAAGATAAGGAAGCCAGTTACTGGCTGATCCAGTGCGGTTCATGAAGAAACCAAACAGGCTGTGGTTGTCTACGGATTTCAGCGGTTCAATGCTAATGGAAATAACTTCATAACTCTCTGAAATCAAAGTCGTGCAGATTGGGCAGAATGATGTATCATCCACAGAAATGAAAGGAGATGGAAACCACCGTCGTGGCTCGTGTGACAGCGACAAGACATCAAGTGACATCTAGTGCGAGAAAATGGAACTCATCTCCCACAGGTCTATTGACTCGGTTCAACAGACCTTACGTTTTTCTCCTTCACGATTTCAGAACAAAGAATAGAAAAACAATTCCTTGACGAACAAGTCAGTCGTTCGCAAACACAAAACCATGAATTCAACAGAACTGCTGAGAGACTTAGTCTCCGGATGTCGGTAAGTATATGTGGCGGAGAATTCTGTTGACGACGCATAATAGGTTAGGCCGATCATTTGAGGAGTCATTGCGTTGCAGGAAAACTACAAAGATGTAAATTAGGCATGTCAAATTTTGTCAACACAGAAATTTTTTTAGCAGACGACATCACATTTTGATGTTTTTTTATCATGTTTTTTTGCGGACGATATACAAACCTTTGCATGCATTTTGATATTTTTTAGAATTTTAATGCATTTCTTTTGTAATTAACTCCGGTGCGTTTCTCACCTTTGATCCAACCTCTCTAACTTTTCCCTGGGCTAACTGTTTAACTGTCCCTTGCAATTTTCCGCTGCACGTTCATCACTTCTATCTCCTTGTTGGTGTGTTGTGTAACCTCCTGCATTTTAGTTTCAAGGGTTTTGAGATACACGTCATTGCCATTTTCATCCATGTAAATGTTCATTGCATGTTCAATAAATCCAATCCACCCAACCAATGGTGTAACGAACTAAACTTCTGGAATTCTTAATGTTATCTTAATTGTACATGTAACTTTAAATCAATGAATAAGTTCTATATCATATGCATGTAATACGTCAAAAGACCTGCATGTGCCTGACCATCTGAACTAATACATCAGCTACACCGATCATGAAATATATCTACTTGACGTAATTCAGTCATGCACGCTGAAATGTCCACCCATTGTACGTTCACAACATCTCAAGTCACCTGTCAAGTATTATTATTTAATATTAAGAACATCTCAAGTCACCTGTCAAGTATTATTATTTAATATTAAGAAAGAGAGAGATCTGGTCGGACTCCGTCTCCAAGTTTCTAAAGTTCAGAATTTTCAGTTCGGAGATAATTTGACAACTGAGACAGGTTCTGTTCATTTTTCCACACGAGCAGAAACCATCGCTTTGGGAAACCTCGTTGTATTACATGGATGTAGTTCACAAAGAATCTGGAGTCAGAGTTGGGACTTGCAACATTATCATGACATGACATGCCAAGTGACCTCTCAGGTTCTTGCAGAGAGGTATTTACCGGGTATCTCAAATTTCTGTCCTCAAAACTGTCAATGTTATTTTCCTTGTGTTTTTCAGGATGTCATCCAAATGAAGCGGCAGCAAGATTTGGAGCGTGGCCGTATCCAAGGATCCATCGATAATTTAAAGAAGTGCCTTAAACGTCTGCCACGATGACATAAGAATGCTGTCTAGAGAGAGATAAACAAAAAACTGCCAAAAGTTAGACGTCGCATCGTACGGAGCATGTGTTGTACATCGAGGATGTTGTCATGATATACCAAATGCAGACTCAGTCTCGTTGAGCATTCAGTTTGTTAAAATCTCACCCTTGACACGGCTATCTTCACAGTCTTGTGCACCATCCCTAAATGTGCAACAGTGAAATGGTGCTGCCATCTATGAATTGACTGGAGAACTGCTGAATGTCCATGCTGGAGTTTGAAATGCTGAGCATGAGCTGAGTTGTGAAGAGGCAGATTCAAGACAATACTAACTAAGCACAGTGTGTCTAATCCCTTAGGCGTCCAGTCATTAAGTATATGAAACCTCTCTGATAAGGACACCTCTGGGACTGACAAATGCTGTCCTTAAAGAGGTGTCCCGATTATAGAGGTGTCCACTAAGGGAGGTTCCACTGGTACTACTTTTTGCATGGCACTATTTCCGCAAAATGATCATCTGTGACTGGGCAATGATACAATACAAGGTGGGGGTGAATAGTCAAGGACTTTGTAAGAAGTTTTAACCCTTTCACTGCCAAAGGTCAAATTTTGTATAAAATATGAAAAAGAGGTTGAAAGGCACCTGAAATCCGTTGCATAGGTATTCATTGGAAAGCTCTCAGTGAGTTCTTTCCGATGAATACCTGTGTGACGCCATTTCTGTAGGATTTCAAGATTTGGTATTTTTAAGAAAATTAGCTCTAGTGGCAGTGAATGGGTGAAAAGTTCTGATTCGAGAATGACCTGTTATGTGATTTTGTGAATTATGACGTGGTGGGAATGTATCATATCAAATTTGCAGTCGAGAGCTCTTAAAGAATGTTCTGAATTATGTGTTGCTACATTTCACACTGTAGATATAATCTCTATGTATGTCGACACAATTGTGTTGTCCGAGGTGGCGCGGTGGAGTTCTGGCGTTTTGAATTGTACTGCGATGGTACTGTATTTGGTCATATGGCGTGGTTATGTTTGTCGTATTCGAGGTGAATGTTATTATGGCATACCATGTTCGGCATGTCTCTGTCACTGTTTGCTCACACTGCCTAAAGCACTTTGCTGGAGCCAGTCTTTCAAATGGGACCGGCAGGAGGTGGTGGAGACGATTTTCAAAAAATTGCCTTAATACTGCTACCGACCTATAGGACTAAACAAATCCTTGGGGGTAGATTGGATTCTTCTGACGTCATATGCGTAAGCTCAGCAGTGCATCGCCGTGACTGTGTTGTGAGAATCAAGACAATGCGATGTTGCTATTGGAGATCATGAAGAAAAACAAGTAGGCCTACTATCAAAGTAAAGCGGCAGTTACTGTGGAAACCAGGAAATTATTTTTCAAAGTCACATATGTGTATATTTTAATGTTTATCGTCTGTGGATCACAGGGGCTGGATAATAGTGTCTGTGGCAGTAGCACCGCACTCTAAATAAACCAAGCCTATTTTCAAATTTTCATTACCTCAATTGTTTGATGAGTGGAGAAGTGAGCAGGCTTGTAAATGTTCTGTTTGTAATGGATCACGGTTGCGCATTTTACAAAAATAGCCCGAGGGAATTTGTAAATTGCGATCAGAGATGAATCTGAATCATTTGGAGTCGGGCCTACTGGTCATCGTATTTGTTTCTCTGTTTGATCCGTCTGCCTCCAAGTTTGACGTGACAGCATCTTCTGTTGAATTTTCTGGAAGTCGTAGAAATTTGGAAAGAATTTGAAGAGAAATTCTTCAGATGGTTGATACAAACAACCTTTCTTCAAATATTCTTCAATCAACACCACACGATGTGAGAAAACATTGACAGAAGATGCCGTCTGCCGGACTCAGGGGGTTGTTGAGACGAAAACTGTGGATGTTCTCTCCCAACATTAAATGTTTATGAACGGCTACAATTATTATGTGAAATTTTGCAATGAATGCCGATGCAGAATGATGTTGTTTTACTAGATTATTTATCATTGTCCTTCGCGTATTGTGGACACTTCTACCCTCAATGGCAAAAGGCTGTGCATATTTCCTATAAGAATCAGTGGGAGGATGGGAGATTAAAGTAATAGCCTCTTTGTACATTACACTGCTGTACATGAGAGAGCTATTCCATCATTCGACTATGCCCCCTCTGATCATTTGTGGAGATGGTGTCTTTTATCAATACAGGGTAGAATACACTTTCATACTTTGCTTGTCAAGTTTGAACGAACCTTTATCGCTTGGTTATCTTTCGTTTACTTCAGAGGTAGCAGAAGACATCTTTGATTAGATTTCTCCTGGTGGATAGGTTTGAAAGGAAATTTTTTCAACAAATGGTGTTCGTTAAAACTATCTGAAGGTTATCCTGCCAAATGTTTGCAAAATTTATTATTCACTCTCTGCACACTCTGGCATGTAAATTGTGCTGACTGAATCAATGTCCCCCCCCCCCAAATTGTTCTGCAGGTTTGTGTTATCATTTCCAGGTGCGGACCCCTTCGGCCAACAAATCTGTAAAATTGACCGTGAAATTATGAAATTTGGAGCAAATCATTGAAGTTCACCGCAGATTTCAATGTTTCTAGCACAGTGCGCCCCTCTTTTCCGAAATCGTGGATCAGCCCCTGATTTCATAGGCTTGGGGATGAAAAAGGACTGATATGTCGCTCACCTGACAAGCAGAGTAAAAGATGTTCACATGTATCAACTATCGCATGTATCATGTATACATCACGCTGTCGTGTTATGAAGTATTCGGCTGATTTCGTAACACATACATGTACATGTTCACCATTGCACATGTATAAATGTGGTGTATATGTGATACACATGTGTTACACATATGCACATACATGTATTATACACTTATGTATCTCACGTGTAATGCATGCATGTGTTCTATACACACATACAAGTATATTTATTATTCTGGCTATGAGAATATATACATATATAGTGGAGCTATGACTATTCTAGGTTTATTTAAATACTACACACATGTACGCAATCCTAGTGGTCGCATTTGATAGGCTAGTTTACATTCCACTTTGGAATAAAAAATTGAATAAAATATTTTGTCTTCTTCATTCTTTTCTTTGTGTTTTATTTTTTCTTGACAACTGCTGCCATCTTTTATGGTCTGATGGAACTGAAGTAGTCCCTTAAAACTCCATGGGCCAGGATCCATATTCATAAACCTACTTAAGGCCACGCTTATTATATCCTTTGGTTTACGGGCACAAATAATTTGAGCCCAGGTACGGAGGACGGAATAAAAATTAAAAAAAACTTCGGTTCAGTTCGTTTTTTTCATTTTCAGCTTCAGAATGACAAGTTAGACAAATCGGAGGAAATAAAAAACCAAATAAATTCTTTATAAATGCCTCTTTTCTGCTTCTTTCCGTCCTCGCTGCCGGGAAATAGACATACACCAGTTGGTTTTGTTTATTTTTAGCTGTCGTGACTGCTGAAATCAAGGTCGGCGGGAATAAAAACAACTCCATTTATTTGTTTTTTTCTCAGAAGACCTCATTTGAACTTCGGCGGAAATAAAACAAACTGATTTTCCCAATTTT
>NMRB01004221.1:16677-33849 GCA_002633025.1 Notospermus geniculatus
GGGGGAGGTTCCCTATCGATTTTTGTTGCGACCCGGTATTCAATATGGCCGCCAGGAAGACATCTTGGTTTTAGCATTCCGGACCATAACTCAAGAATGGAATGCCCGATTGATCTCATATTTGCATGGTGTAATGGGGTCCATCGGGGGAGGTTCCCTATCGATTTTGGTTGCGACCTGATATTCAATATGGCCGCCAGGAAGACATGTTGGTTTTAGCATTCCGTACCGTAACTCAAGAACGGGTTGCCTGATTTATTCCATATTTGTATGGTGTAATGGGCTGGATCGGGGGAGGTTCCCTATCGATTTTAGTTGTGACCCAATATTCAATAGGGCTGCCAGGAAGACATCTTTGTTTTTGCATTCCTGATCGTGACTCAAGAACAGGTGACCCGATATTCAGCGTGATGCACCAGAGCGGGGGCATACTTGCAATCGCCCCGATTGCGTTACATCTAGTTCCTGTTTGCACTTCACTGGATTCTGGCACAGTTTGCGGCGAGCGGAGCGGTTTTCACAGGCATGGGGATAATCAACAGGCCATGTATTGTTAAATCATCGAAGGATTATCCAAAACCCTGTGAAAACTGCACCGCTCGTTGCAAACCACGGCGGATTGCACTTTAGTGGAAACAGGCCTTTTATAAGTTATGATGTACCTCACCCGAGGCTGTGTTTTATGATGTGTCAACAAGAACCAATCGACCATCTAAATAAGCATAATATAATTATTATCATCTGTCCTATCCCAGCTTAACCAACACTGACAGTGATATAGAAGTTTGTGGTAATTGTGAGCATGTACCATATGATACTCTCCAAACTGAATTATTAAGACAAACTTGAACCTGAGATCAGCTCATCCTGGAGGCCCCATATGCGATGGAGATATCAACAATAATGAGGAATTCAAATCGTGCAGTTTGACCTTTCGCCGTGTAAGCGGAGAAGGGTGGATGGTATAAACGGAGGACTCAATCACCGCTGCCTCCGAGGAATGTACAATATTGGTTTTCATAGGGGAATACCATGGATACCAAACAGCTTATTACGCCAGATGCCGAGGGGGGGGGGGACTCGTCACAAGTTGACGTGAATCCGACTTTTCTCTTGTCAACTGAAATTAGTGAAAATTCACGGGCAGGTATTCATCGATGCGATGACATTCTGTGGATGGAAACTTCTTTTTGGACTTTGCCTGAAGGTGGCGTTGGTAATTACTCATAACTCGTCGGCGTTTCACAGAGGGTTAATAACCAATTACCTATCAGCAATTAGCTGTTATTGAATGTTGCGCCGTCCCTGCCGAGTTATGTCTGAGGCCAGAACGATTCACACCGGTCTAATTGGTTGGTGAAGCCACATGGGACGCGTATGATTGGTTTGCTATAGAGGGTGTTAATCAAAGATGCGTCTCATCCAAGATAACCCATCGATGTTTACGTTGATGTGGTTACTACTTGTTATGTTCAGATGGACCAAGTTCTCTGTAATTATCCCCCCGCCATTATATTCTCCGAGGCTTTCTGCACCCGTCGCCACTGCCACCCTCGCTATACTGCCACCCTCGCTATACCGCCTCAGAGGCTTTCTGCACCCGTCGCCACTGCCGCCCTCGCTATACTGCCTCCCTCGCTATACCGCCTCAGAGGCTTTCTGCACCCGTCGCCACCACTGCCCTCGCTATACCGCCTCATCTGTGTCAAGTTGCTTGGGAAGGTCCAGCATCACACCAGTTTCACCAACATCGTGTTGATACCTTCTTTCATCAACAAAAACTCCCATGTTACCGTGGCGATGGGCGATGCTGTTACTTGTGGTTGCTTCGATCTTGTGATGGTTGTGTGTTGTCGGGACAACCAAGTTGGCACGCATGGTATCTCCTGTCTGGTATGAAGTGTTTGGTTGGAATGTGGGATTAGCCATTGTCCGAATTGAACTTCACATCTCGAGTTATACTCAAGTTTTTTCAGATGACCACAAAATTCTTGGAGATATTGTATTGTATTTGTATGTTTCCATCAGAGCCGAAGTGAAGGCATTATTGGCCCTTGTAAGTATGGAAGAGGCCATCTCAAGCTACTCATGTTCCTCACTTGGATGGGGTCTTTTACTTGCCCTTGCAAAGGCACAAGGCACCACGGCTTACTGTCCCATGCAATAGATGTAAAGAGCCAGGGATGATATCCCATGTGGCTCGGGCTGGATTCGAACCCAGGACCTGCCGCTTGCTATGAAGCGAACGTGATAACCACTAGGCTATCAAGATTCTTTCTCATGGAGCTAAGCTACTTGCTTAAAGACAGACACCATGAAGGCCAGTCACCAGTTTCGAAACGGGACTGCACTGCCAAGCAAGTCTTTACACAACAAAGCAATTTCTGAACATATTTTTTCTCTGGAGTTGCAATTCCAATACATGTACTTATATCGGTGAATTGCATTCGTTTGTATTATTAATCATACTACATGTAGTCAGATTCCACCATTGGATTTTGAAACTTGATCAATTTATGACAAGTGTCCTCGGGTACTCAACAGAGTTCGTTAGGAAACGGTCGTACAAATAGAAAGATCTAATGGCCCAACCCTGCATGTCGTTCTGTTAGGCGCGTTGCATCTAATGGTTAACACTGGTATTACCCCCCCCCCCCATCACCATTCAGGCTCATCAGCAGTTTCTGCGACATCCCAATTTAGATTTTTCACACACTTGGCAATCAGAGGGATATACATCAAATCTTGAGGCATTGTGGTCTCGTAATTCATACCATGATTGGTGACTCTCAGTTCGTGAATTAAAGAAACGGTTAACCCTTGTATGTTGATTGAACGTCAGAGTGGTGTAGTGTTGGTAGTAGAACCTGTACCTCTGAATGTCATGGGTTCATTCCTTATCAGAGTCTTTCCTAAGGCTCCTGTTCCATAGACGTTCCCGTTTCACTTTTCTCGCGTCACACTTCACATTTTCCTTTCGTTCCTCGGAGAAAGCATGCCACAGGACAGGTAATGTGTGTCTTGTTGTGCGCTGAATCGAGGAACGAAAAGAAAACGTGAAGCGTGGCGCGTGAAAAGTGAAACGGGAACTTCTATGGAACAGGAGCCTTAGATGACATGCTGTGATAGTGAGCTCTCTCTGGGGACTCTGGTTTCTTCCTGCATTCCATTTAGGTTAACCACTGAAGAAGATGATGTATATCTCAGTCTTTCTGATTTGAACTTTTGGAATGGCATTCTTACATGTAGATACTAGAAAATGACCAAGGAATTCTGGTGGATGTGTTGTGTAAAATAGCGTTAGAGGCCACCACCAGTTGGCAGTCCTAGAACGTCAGGAAATTTGACGTCACAGAGAAGAAGTGCTTGCCATGACGTCATCCATAATGACGTTGAGGCCATGACTTACGTCTGTGACGTCAAATTTTGTGATGTTCTAGGACCGCTAATAGGCGTCCTCTAACGGCAGTAACGTCTCCCATTGTCAATTTTGTTATATTCCTGAAATGTCGAATGATATCAGATGACCACTTTGATTTGACAATGTTTGTGGTTGTCATGATTCTCCAGAATCTAAGTACGCTAATACGCTACCGGTGAGGAAATGTCAACGATATCAGCTTCGAATGTCAAAATTTGACGCGGTATCACGATGAAAAGACATCATGATCTTCTGTTGATTCATATCTATTCATGATGTTTCCCGTGTTGACGAACATCTTCCTGTGAAAAGATCACCTCACAAACCTCATTCGTTCAACGAAATGCGCCGTGATTTCTTTATGCACGGCAAATATCATAAGATTTCAAGAAACCCTAAAGCAACGTGCGATCGTTGGCGTACACGCTGTGTGCCGCCGAGAGAGTGAATGCATGATGGGAGTTTTTTTCGAGGAGTCAAGTGCGTCTGACAGATTGATGGTTCAATCGACGGGAAATTGTTGCGGCAACGATCTCCTCGTTCAGGAGGATTAAAAATCGTGTTCGGGGAGAGGCTTATTAGATCTGGTTTGTCAAATTGTGCCTATTAGTAGCTATTGTTGATGTGAAGTAATAGGAGGTTTTAGTACCGTTAGAGGCCGCCTGTTAGCGGTCCTAGAACATCACAAAATGTGACGTCACAGACGTAAGTCACGGCCTCCATGTCGTTATGGATGATGTTGTCGCATCTATTTCTTCTCTGTGACGTCAAATTTCATGACATTCTAGTACCACTTACTGATGGTGGTCTCTCACGGCAGGAAAGTTTCCCATTTGACAAGAGACCCTCCTGTACACCCAATATCTGATGTCTGAGCTGTGTTGATGCTGGTTGAGAGGGACGTCAGAAAAGCAAAGGATTTCAGTTTCAAGTTTCCTTTTAGTCTTACCTCAAGAGATTAAAAGTAGTTCTCTTGAATATCAGATGGTTTTGTCATATCCCTCAGGAGTGATCTTACCTCCTTAGCAGGGATGGTTTATCGTCATGTCTTGAACTTGGGAAAGAAAGTAAACTTGTTCTTTAATCCTGAAGGCGCTGCTCCATGTGCTGTATCACGGTATCTTCACTCCGTCAGGAAAGAGGCAGCACTCTGTGTACCCAAAATTGTCTCCCCCATTGTGGAGTCTGAAAAACTATTCCCCGTGGCTGCACAGCAAGTGTAAGACCAGCTTTCTCCTGTTGCACAGCATGAAGGACATCATGATGTGACGTCAGTGCTTTGTATTGCCACGTTTCGCATCTTACGAGTCTTGTGCCTGAAGCGCCACCTTTCAGGTTGCAAGTTGGCCATTGGTTCTCATTTCTCTCAATAGGAGGCTTCAGTGGAAAGCAATGTGAAAGCTGGAGGAGTGAACCCACCATGTTGTTGCTACTAGTAATGAATCCAGCTCTTTCTGTAGCCAACTCTGATCCATCGACCAGGATAAGACAAAGGTTATCGCCTTAAATGATCAAAGTCCTTTGTCTGGCAAATAAAATGGAGATCAAACAAGTCATTACTGGAACCCCCCCCCCCCCCCCCCCAGCTAGACCTGTCTGGCCTGACGTTAGCTAGGCTAGTCATGGCCGTTAGGGGGTAGGCCTAGGCCTAGGCCTCGGGCCTTCTGTGCTGCAGCCTGGGCCACCGGTTCCGGTACGGTAGACCTAGGCTAGGCTAGGCCTACCGTACCGTAACGCCGTAGGCCCAGAATGGCCACCAGGATGCAAAGGACATGATCGATGACCTTAACGGTACGGTAATAGTTAATAGCCGAGGCCTACCGTAGGCTAGGCCTAGGTCTAGTTTTGTTCAAATATGAAGACTTGTCAGAGTTCGATGGACTTTTCATGGTTATGGTAGCTAGTTTCAAAGAATTTTTCTAGGGGGCGGGGTGTAGGGTTGTCCAACCCACCAACCCCTTCAGCTATGGCTAGCGGGACATACCAGCTTGGCTGGTCATGGTGTTTGTTGAATTGAACATGTCATCAGTTATAAAATTCATTACAGCAAAATTTGCACTATGACCTCCAGATCACAAAGCGTTTGTTTTATAGTCATTATTTGTGTGGATTGAGGAATATGTTTCGATATTGACCTTGGCCTGTGTCTAGACATGACTAGTAGCCTAGGTCACTTGAATTTCATTGATTAAAGGTCAAGTGTCCTCACGTCAACTCATTTGGTGGGGATGAGAGCATGTGTTGCAGGTGAAGTCCGTCAGGCATACACTGGCCTATTAATTGAGACAGTGCAACAATCTGACCCAGGGATAAAGGATTAGGCCTATCGCAGTTGTAGAACTTGGTAAGTGGAATAGACGATCATCATTTAAGTTCGAGGTCCTTATGTGAGAATTTTTTGGCCTACATTGAAACATATATCAGTCAGTCAGTCATCATTCATACTAGTTAGTGTGACTGTCAACCAGTTGTGGGGTTTGGAGTGTTATTAGGCCACAGCCCTATAGCGAGCAGCGCGCCAGGGGAGGTGAGGTGAGGTGAGGGCAGTATCACAAGCGATCTGGTGTGCTACCCGTTTAACCCAACTCTCCTCCTTTTCTTCAGTTTCAATACCTTTGTGTTGTTTTGGGTTCATTATTAATTACCATCATCATCTGAATTCATTAGTTCTTTTGTTCCATTTTAGTGAAGCCAAGTCATGGCTGTGGACATCCCAAGTTACAAGGTGATCCTCTGCGGGGAATACGGTGTGGGAAAGACAACATTGTTTGTGAGGTTCAAAGATGACGTTTTCATGACAGACAGCACTGATGTTGGACATGATTATGCAAGCAGGACATATACAATAAATGGCAAGAAAGTCACGGTAAGTTATCAAGGAATGATTAAGGACTTGGCCACTTTAGTGCCAGGTCCCTATACAAAAATGTATACCGGGCCAGTGTGTCATGTGCAAAATGTGGAAGGTTGGCATGTATGTTGTGTGTTACATCATGACGTCATTTTAACGGGAAACTGCATGATGGCGTCACCTCTTAGGTCCTAGATTTGATTCCCGGTTGGCCGACGGTAATCATGTGATGGATAGAGAGGGTGACCCGACTGCGTAGGTCTCCCCAGGGACTCTGGTTTCCTCCTACATTAAAACCAAATCGCCCAATATTTTCTAAAGAGCCAATAATAAGCCAAGTTTCAGCTCACATTTCTTGACTCAATGGCTGGTACATGTATTTATAAAAGCGAGCAAATGCTTTTACTTTTAAGTTTTGTAGTGCATTTACATTGGACCTCGCTGCGATGCAAATTTTAAGTAAAAACATTTGCTAACTTTTATGAATGCCAGCCGTATTTTAAAGAAGCAACACTCTACATTTGCTACTTCATTTTCAGATTGAGCTTTGGGACACGGGCGGAATGGAACGTGTAGGCTCCATCACTCAAGCGTACTTCCGAAATGCCCACGGAGCAATTCTCTGCTACAATCCCGCCAATAAGGAATCATTTAACATGTTGTCGGAATACATCCTGCAAGTTGCGATGTTTTCTCGCAAGGCTAAAGTGTTTCTTTGTGGGACAATGGCTGATAGACGCCCAGTTTCGATGGTGGATGAAGGTGAGGAATACGTTAGAGAAGAAGAAATTGAGGAATTTGAACGATTCTGTTCTACTGCGTTAAGTGGAGTGTTTAAGGTATCGTCCAGGACTGGCGACGGTGTGAATAAAATGTTTCTGAAAGTTGCTGAAACAATTCATCGGGATCGGACAGTACAGACGATTATGCAAGAGATGGAGCATAGGAACTCAGTACACTTGAATGCTCCCCCTCTCCCACATGGAAAAAGGTCCTGTTGTCAATGATGCAAAACCAGTTGTGAACCATGTTAGTCTGTATATAGAATCCTTGGTTAATCCTCCAAGTACTGTGCCAATTTTGCATTCAGTGATCTACTCTTGGGGCCACCTTTGATTCATCTGCCCCAGAGACCAGCAGACGGCATCTTCTCTCCAAGTTTTCTCACGAGTCACATCCTGTGGTACTGATTGAAAAATATTACCGGTAGAAAAAAGGTTGTTCCTGTTAACCATCTGAAGAATTTTCTTCAAATTCTTTCCATTATATTTCCAAGGCTTTTAGAAAACTTCCGCACAGGCACATGTGTTAAAATACATGTCAATTGCATAAAATCATCTTCAAAAATGGCTACTACCCTTGGAAAGTAAAGAAAGTCTGCAATGTTCGTAGAAAAGGGCACCCTTTAGCAATGGGATTGATTTGATTTCACTTTGAACGTTCTGCTGTCCCCTGGAACCAAAGGCATGTCAATCATCTAGGTATCGGCATGTACAGGTATGTGTCAGTACCTTTAGACTTTGGTGGCTGACTTGCCTTTCTTCTTCTATAGGCCTACCTTTGGTCATCAGATATAGAATGGCTCCCAAGTTTCAAGGTCGTTAATCCGTTTCCGATGAAGAAACCCAGTGGTCGGAGCTGTTTAGGATGACATACGTGCACGCTCGTGCATTGCATTTTGATAGAGTATTTTTTAAAGAATTTTATACTCAGTTTTCACAGTACCGGTACATTTGATGCACAACAGGATTTGACAGCTGCTTAGAGTTCCTCCTTATATTTAATTATGGACGTTTTTTACATAAGACTTGTGCCTACAGCTCTGAAAAAATTATTAGACCACCTCTGTTATTTCCACTCATTTCCCTTTAGATACGTCCCACAAAAAGTCTTATTCACCCATTTATGCCACATTTTGTTCCACCTAAACAGGGCTTCAGCTGCAATTATAAGCATAAAATCCCGAAGATGCTTAAACGCTGCTCGCAGAATTTAGGTTTGATTAGAAGCGATGTAAAGTGGACTACCGGTACTGTCCACACAGTATGTATGCACTTCATGTCCTTCCTTTTACTTTTAGTCAGAACTTTTGACAAGGTCCTTTTAACAGCTCCATTGTTTCTTCATTATGGGAAATCATTTCCTATGTTTGATATTGTCTTGAAGAAGTTTTAGCAATTTAACCAACAATAAATCTTTACATACAGAATGATTGGAGAGTTTGTGGGACCCATTTTAAATGGAAAATGAGTGAATCAACCAGAAATGGTCTAATAATTTTTTCCAGAGGTGTATATATTTGTGTACCATTATATAGTTGTTCGTAATATGAAGTTTTCGCATCAAATGCAGAGAAGGATTCTAGTACTAGTAGTGTGTCATACAGCCTGGTGTGGAATGTACTGTATCATTTGAGCAGTTTTAAAGAAAGGGGGTGTGAAGGGGTAGTAGTGGGATAAAATGCACCAGCCCTGGGATTGAGAAATGCCATACTGGTCTGTAATCAATGGCATGTGATTCCCTGCACTTCACACGGTCATCAGGATCCTCGCTGGCACCCAGGGTCTTCACAACCGCTCCCACTGCGCACTTGTTTCATTAAGGAAGGGTTCGACTGTAAATGAGCCAAGATTCTCAGGACGGGTACTCAGTGAATCTTTCAAGATGACACATTTGCTGTTTGATTGCCTAAACCTAGTGATTTGCCTGACATGTCTGAACTGTTTTGATCAAAATATCTAAAGAGTAATGAAGATAATTACTCTACATGTACCAGGTGATTTTTGGAGCATTCTGCGGGTAGGTCGAGTTCAAGGGAATAGCATCTTCTTCTGTAGCTAGTGGCCAGTAAGGCCAAGAATGCATTTTCATTTTCAAGTTGTGATAGTGATTAGTATTGGTGCTCAAGTGTTGACCTTGATCTAAGTTTTATCTAAAGCCTATAAGAATGTTGATTGTGCATGAGTGTTGTATTGTTTGTGCCTGTAGTTCAGGTTATGGACTGATTCAAAATCCATAGTTCTAAGGTCCGGTTTTGATTTGAACATGGAGGTATTATTAATACCTCCATGATTTGAAGAACGTTGACTATCTAGCTCACACACTGCGTGGGCTAGATATCTTTGCCCACGTCTTTTACAAGTTTGAACCAAAGGTACAGTTGACTCAGTAGTGTTATCGTCACCAGCGTCATGCTTCTTAAAAATCAATTTTGTTGAATTGTGACAGAGCTCATCGACCAAGAATGGCTCTTGAAGACGACAGGACTACCTGGAAAGTGTGGCATTCAGTCAGTATATCAATGGGCCAAGAAAAAACGAACACTCTTTACCTGGCTATAAATTTTGATCGTGGACGGAAGAATTAAAAGTGCTGTGGTGTTTAGTTTCAAAAGTAATATATGTGACCCGTCACCGCAAAACCAGTGCTAAGTCGCACTGAAGTTGGCAGGTTGAGACCACCGTTTTGTCAATTTCAGTAGGCCTACCGGTACATTTATTGTCTGTCTTTTGTAAAATCTGAGTGATTACATTTTCTTCCTTTATCTCCTGGAGTTATTTTGGTTCATCCTGGTTCATTTGCTGTGGGACTAAAGGCGCCGCTCCACGTGACAGTTTTCTATCGAAAGTTTGCTGTCAGACAGAAATAATTGCTGTCATACAGTACTGTGTGACAGCAATTATTGCTGTCTGACAGCAAACTTTCGATAGAAAACTGTCACGTGGAGCAGCGCCTTAAGACAGGTTTTGCTGTGATGGGTCACATATGTTGAAAGCTAGCTGGTTGCATTTGCAAGTCACCTCACCTTTAAATTACCGGTATCCCATTTTGTACCTCAAGAACTCAGAGTTTGACTCGAGTCTAGTCTTTCAATCAGAATTAACTCACACGTCAGGTGAGATAAATTGAGTAGAAGCAGCTCGCTAGGTGTAAGTAGCACTTCATGTATAAAGACAAGACTTTGATAATACCTGCTTATCATTGGATGATAATGCAGGAAGATTTGATTTCTTACGATATTTTCACCTATTCTGCCTTCTGAATTTTGTGCATCATCTACAACAAATTTCTGTACACTTTCAAGTGTATTGGAAGTATACAGAAAATTTGTTGTCCACTTGTACACCTAATGCAATGGTGGCTCTATATTTCCGACCATCTCCTTGTAAGTAGATTTGGGTTTAGAAAGTATTGATTACATTTTTTCCAAGAATGTGTTTAAGACTTAACCGGCTTCTTATCTGAACCAAGAATTAGCTTTGGCAGCGCTGCGGGACTTCGTCTATCCCCAGATAATGCCCAATTTCCAGAGGCACCATGCAGGGCTCAATCCATACAGAATATGTTATAACCAAAAGGGTCCCACTCAAACTGTCTAATACGACAGACTGGCACAAAGGGTCTTTTCGGTCACATTCTAATGGTGCTAGTTTCCAGGGCCGCCCAACACTATAACAAGCATGGCGGACCGCCAAGTCACGCCAGGGGCACAGGGGTCCGCAAAGTCTTGCCAGATCTAATAGGTTTTGACCCCCCAAACCAATATCAGCCTATGTCTGACCCTCCACAGCAAAACCAGTCACATGTCGCTCTTAGCCTGGCAGGTTGAGACCAAATGTTTGTCACTTTCAATATTGTCTATCTGTTATGAAATCTGAAATTTAATTTCTTCCTCTTCTGGTGTCATCTTAGTTTGTTGCGGCTCACCTCCTGAGCAACATGCAACTGGTTTTGCTGTGGAGGGTCACATACATGTATTAACTCACTAATGGTTCAATAAAGGTACAAAATGAGTTTGGTGGAAATAACATAATGCGAAATCCACAAGGACCCAAAGTAGACCAATATCACCGAGTCAATATGGGGAGAAATTGGAAGGCCCTGAGTTTCACATTTCTTGATCAAAAATGCTTCATACTTCTTGCTTACCATTTAGATAGAAAGCACCAGGCATAAACGATACGGTTGCGAACAAAAACAACGGAAGTCTTTCCTTCTGTGAGTCAACACCTTCTGTTTTTGTGTACAAGAGGAAGGTAGCATTGCTTCCTGAGATTTTCAGGTGATGAAATTCAACTCCGGATCGGATGTAGAGATTTTGTATTCGGATGTTGAGCTGTTTCATGAATCGTCGTTTTATTTGGCTTTATTTGTATTCTCAAGGTCAGGAAACTACTTCTCACATTGGCATGTGAACATAATAATTGGTATTAATCAGCACACTAGCCCTTCCTCTGCATATCGCATATCATGCGATTTCACAATTGAATATCACGCAAGTGACATGACTGATGCCACATGCATTGGATGACAATCCTCATAACAAACACTGTAACAAGCCATCTCTGTAAAAACAAGGTCATTGCCTGGACTTGTCCCAGTAAACTACTTCCATTGCCCAATGCAAAGACCATCAAGTCACATTATCAGATTTTTTCCTGACTCGCATGTACATGTACTCAACGGTCATGAACAATTTTTTTTGGCGTTTGGTGTATACAATGTATCCTTTTTATTCAACCTCTAATTAGCCTCTGGATAAGACTACAAATATTTGTTGTCTGTGTTTCTGTTGATTTACCTATCTGGTTCAGTACCAGTCTACTGTAAAGCAAGATAATTTCGCGGCTGGAAATCTTCGGGAATCAAGAATTATAGACATATTCACGGCAGGATATTTTCGCGAGTCTCTGCCATTTTTTTTCACGGACCGTACAGTGTATTTGTCACTTGCGTGTACTCATATTCGCGACAGGAAATTTTCGCGACTCATTTACTCTCGCGAAATTCGCGAAAATTTCCTGCACGCGAAATTTTCCTGCTTTACAGTATCTCGTGCAATTTCATGGCAGTCTGTGCCAAATGAACTGAAAGCTAGTCAAAATGAAATATGTGAGGCTGGCTAGGAAAACCCATCGGATGTTGCATTTGAGGACGTGTTAATGGCCTTGGTGAACCCGCACATTTCAATACATGTAGCTGAAATAGGAGCAGTCAGCCACGCGTATTGCCAAAAGATGGCAGCAAAGCTCTAGCGGACCAATACACAGGAAAATCCACGTGATTGGTGCTCGATCAAGAATGACAATGTGATAGGTCCGCTATGCATTGAATTGGGCCGTAGTGACACCTATTGGTCAACTCAATGACACCTCCTATTGCTTTGTAATGGATAAACAGTAGCAGATCAATGCACGGGCAATCTGACAGCCTTTATTGATC
The DNA here is from genome assembly GCA_002633025.1 of Notospermus geniculatus. NCBI lineage: Eukaryota > Metazoa > Nemertea > Pilidiophora > Heteronemertea > Lineidae > Notospermus > Notospermus geniculatus. The sequence goes on from NMRB01004221.1 coordinate 29,172, forward strand.
GTTGAGCAACATCAAACAGGTTTTCCTAGATGGATTCATATAAATCAAAGCTACTTGTGATTCATGTAGATCCCCAGAGGGGGATTGCAATTTGTCTACTGTACTAGTACTGCAACTACCGGTACTATATCACACATGTCCACAGGTGGCGCCAGCAACAGAAACAAAGAGTTCAGGCCAGAATGTTGACATATATGACACATTTTACTTGCAATGTATGTCCAGGGCTGTATTTAGCAGTTGCCCCCAGAGCCAACCCCAAAAAAGTGATTTTCATGTGTATTTTAGGGAAAAATGGCAAAAAAGGTCTTATCCCCCCCCCCCGAGGTTTTTGCTCCCCAGGACCAAAAAGCTAAATATGGCCCTGATGTCACAGTCAAATCCTCAAAGCATCTATTTGGTAAAATAGCCATATCAATGGGAGCTGCCTCCAGTGACCCTTTAAAAAGACTCCGAGGCTATTCAAGCAGCTTGCATGATGTCATATTTCTGGCACTCTGCATCACACAAGTCTGATGAAAGTTTTGATGGAGATTTCTTGTTTGTATGCCTGTGAAACGTAAAAATCTTTGGCGGCAGCCTCCGACAAGTGCCCTAATAGTGGTAATTAGCCTGTGTGTACAAACCATGTCAAAGCTGAGTGCCACCAGCCAGGAGCTGTGTATGGACTGGCATGTTTTTTTTTACAATGGCCACATTTTGTGGTGACCCATATCGTTGGTGTAACTTCAAGCATTTCATTCACCTGCTATGTATTGTTTTTTCTATGCAGGCTCAAGCTAAAATACATTTATGTGGCAGTGGGGATACACAGTTCTGCAAAAAAATATCCCGATTCAGCACACCTTGTCTTGCCTAGTTGTGCTAAAATGGCTTTTTGAACGAGACAAACTTTTTGCCCGATATGTCAGCTAAAAGTAGCATATGGACGGTTACACACATTTATTAATTTCCACTCAGACTGTGCCTAAAAAGTTGGGGCGTCTGCATCCTTCGACAGCAGGGCTTTGGTCTCGCTCCTCTTCATACACTCGCACACAAAATGTGAGTGGATGAAGAGGAGTGAGGTAGAAACCCCTGCTGTGGAAGGATAGAGTGTCTGTCAAATCAAACTGTGTTTAACAGCATGTGTACAGTTGGTTTTATACAAACAGTGTCGCACAGTTCTATTACGTTTTCTACTATTTCTGTAGGAAACTTGTAGGCCTACCCTCCAGTTCTTAGTCAATCATTTTGATTTATTTACAGATTTTGATAGAATTATACACTCAAAGATTGAAGCTGAAAAATTCGGTGCTTGTATCTTGCTTCAAATTGTTGCCAAAGTATACCTGTGTTTCTTTACACACAAATGACTCGGGGAAAGATTGGGAATACTGTATATGACAGCTGTTCCAAATCTATCCCTAATGTAACACTTCCGATTTTAAAATGGCATTGTGTGATTGCCAATTTGTTAGCCAAGACTATGACGTTGACTGCATCTGTCATCAAGGGCACAAGGTTGGTGATAACCTTAACTTTACAAGGTCAGGAATGCTCCTGGGACCTGTTTCATAAAGTGACTTTAGGCTAATGGTACCATTAGCTTCAATGCATTTTCCATTTGGTTAAAGGTACCATTAGCTTAAAGTCACTTTTTGAAACAGGCCCCTGATTGTTAAGGTGCGTTCACACCAAAACCGGATTCCAGATACTGCGGTGCAGCTCTCACAAGCCAATGGTTTCAGCATTATTTCAGAGAAACGTCCTGACAGAAATCGTGCAAGAAAACCCACATGCTATTTCTGTCTGGATACTTCATTGAAAAGTGTTGAAGCCATTGGTTTGTGACAATGGCAATACACTTCAATGTACTGTGTCTAAAACGTACTGGAATCCAGTTTTGGTGTGAACAAAACTTCAAGCAGTACTACATTATTATTTTGATACATTTGTACGTGTACATAGGAATTTGAGCTTGATAAGGGAAGAGTTAGATACATTTGGTTGGTGAGTCACCTTCATCCAAAGCTGTGGTAAATGCATTTTCATATATCGCAGATTTATAATTTCATAAATCATTTTGAAAAGAAAGGCACTGTTTCTGTAAAAAATTCCATAGTTTGTCTTCATATTGTAGCCTACTTCATGACTATTGGTAAGAATTCTATAAGCAAACACTCACTTCTGTATTTTTGGTACTGATAAATAAATAGGACCAATTTTTGCACACTTCGTCAGCTAGACAGTCAGATCGTTTATTTAAAATTGTAACCATCAATTAAGTAATGTCATTCGTCACCTGCATTATTAGCTCACCTCTGTGAGGTGAGCTTTTCTTATGGCGTGTTGTCCGTCGTCATCATCATCCATCGTTGTTAACAGGGGTGGCACGTTTCTAAACTGCTTGACATAGAAGCTTGAAACTTGGTGTACAGGTACCCTGTGGTAAAAACTACCTCTGGACGGAAACTTAGCGCTGCCAGTTTTACACTCTAGCCTGTAGGGGGCGCTTTGTGAAAACCTTCTTTTGCCCGTATCTCCTGAATGCTCATAGCTAGAACCATGAAACTTTTATAGTGGGTTCCTCTGATGAGACTACATCACATAAATCCCGTGTTTTTGATTTGGCCCGCTTTTCAAGGTCACAGAGGTCAAAGTTCAAAATCCACTGTTTGGTGGAACATTTCGTGGCTATTTGACATAGAGGGTTTTGATTTGGTGTAAAGATATATCTAGGCACCCTCTACAAGTGCACTAAATTTCGACCCAATCGGACTTCGAATATGGCCACTAGGAAGCCATCTTGAAAAAAGGACTTTGAGTTGGATGTTATAACCTTGCCAAATCATGTATCTACATGTAGGTACCTTCTAAGCAAATGGCAAATTTCGGTTAGATTGGTCATCAAATGGCTGCCAGTCAGCCATCTTGAAAAATTTACATCGGGCCATATCTAATCAATAGTAGGTTTTATAGTAAAGGTCTTAAAAGATGGTTTTATATGTTGCCTAAATATCTATCCTCTACATTTATGCTAAGATTTCAGTTCCAACATACTTCAAATATGGCCACCAGGTGGCCATCTTGAAAAATAGAATTTTTGACATCTGCGGCCAACACAGGAAAGCGGTTTGCTCACACCACTAACTCCTTCTGACGGTCTTTGACTGAGTTTACATGTATGTCACTGACAATAAATTATTGCTGATCAGATGAAATAATTTTGGTGTGTTCAGCTTTTATTTTGTCTGCACTGATTCTTCATCATTCACCATGTGTGTCAGTTTTACTTTACCACAGAGACTTATCACAGAGGTGATCACAATGGCCCTGGCCATTTCATTTTGTAAATTTGTGCGTGCATGAAAACAAAAGAAAGCAAACAAAAATTGTATTTACTCATTGTTCAGTTCAAATGAAAAGTTCTGAATAAAAGACTTCAATTTCAAAATTTGTAAATTTGATTTGCTACTTCCTTGATAGCTGTCGCCACTTGTTCAAATCTCCAGATTCAATGCTGGCCGACGAGAGCCGCTGGATCTGTTAATGAACAGCTCAGAATCGGCCTGTATAATGGCTTGTTTTCAACCCATATTCTGGCACACCCTGTAAATCAAGTCGCAGGAGGATGAAACTGGAAAAAAGGATTGAACAAACAGTAAGCAAGGGCGGGGTTGATAATGCTAAAATTAGCATGAAAATATCACCAAGGACAGAAGAAAACAATAAAAAATTCGTTTTGGCACGGAAGGGGTTAATACATGTATTAATTACCCAATTAGCAAAAATCAGTAATTTCACCTTTTCAAAAAAACTTTCCCATGGTAAGTACATGTACCTATGGCAAGCCGTTTGTTCATTTAATCAAATAAACCAGGTTTTTTTTGAAAACCTGTTTTTTAATAAAAACCAGTTTTTTTTGAAAAAATCTTGTTTTTTACACTGGAAAAAAAACTAGTTTTTAGCAAATAAACTTGTTTTTTAAAAAAACAGTTTTTTTCATTTTGCAGAAAAGAAAGTAGGTTTGCGCCAATGAACCTTGCTTTAGAAGTCGAGGGGATCCAATTTTAGGAACGCAACCAGGGCAGAGACTGTCTGAGCTTGGGACCATGCTGCGGTGTGGCGGCAAAGACGAGAACCAGTCTACGTATTCCCGCCCAATCGTTCCTTGGCTCAGCAGACCTCTGAAAAGGGCTGGAACCCAGCACAAGATTCTTGTGCTCATCGATTTTACAAATTATTTGATAAAATTATCATACCAAAAATTAGATTTTGTTCAAGTATTTGTAAAAATACTACTATTTTGACATTTCGTTGGGTATTCAATGTTTTATACGGCGCCCGTTACGGGACATGTGTTATTTTTTTAAAATCTCGCACTGCGACTTTTTAAAGTCGCACTGCGACTTTTAATCTCGCACTGCGACTTTTTAATCTCACAATCTCACACTGCGACTTTTAATCTCGCACTGCGTCTTTATAAAGTCGCACTCCGACTTTATAAACTCGCACTGCGACTTTTTAAACTCGCACTGCGACTTTTTAAACTCGCACTGCGTCTTTATAAACTCGCAGTGCGACTTTATAAACTCGCGCTGCGACTTTTAATCTCGCAGTTTAAAAGTCGCAGTTTATAAAGTCGCACCGCGAGTTTATAAAGCCGCACTGCGAGTTTAAAAAGTCGCAGCGCGAG
>NMRB01004222.1:30256-42238 GCA_002633025.1 Notospermus geniculatus
GGCGTTATATAAATTCATTTTATTATTATTATTATTATTATTGTTCAAGACCAGACAGTCAACGTGGCGCCAGAAACTGTGTTCCATATTCATGAGTTTGACGTCACAAACCAGTCACCCTGAAAGTAACCAGAAACCAGGATATGCATGGATTCCTAATTAACTGTACTTTCATTTAAACCCCTAACCCTATTATATAACCATAACCCTAACCCTAACTCTAGACTCAACACCAAAATCAAGCATTGGGAATTCTAGGCAATAAAAATGACGCCTAGCTAACAGCAATTTAAAAGGAAAATCAGCCTTTGTTTCGAGTATCAAAATGACAGACCTCACCAGCATCATCGTGGCAGGCACTTTTGCTGGACGACTGGGCAAGACAAGGGCCGCCAGAAGCAGATAGGTGAATACTTACCTACAACTTCCTGGGAATGTAACCAATTCTTTGCCTAAATACGAATTTTCAAAGGTTTGAACTTGGATTTGTGAAGAATAACGCTGAAATACGTCCTATCATTTCTGAGACACTGATATAATGATCCCCGCCTATATGAGTCATACACAACAACATGCCACGTTCAATAACTCAACTGCCTTTCATCGATAACATCTGTTAGATATGTACACACGAGTTTAGTGCCAAGCATACAACTCTATGACCATAAATCTATGAAACTAGTACCTTGGAAAGTAGGGAAATGAAGCGAATTGTAACTGAATGTTTATGTCTTATTAAACGGGTCAAGTCAGTTTATGGCACATTAAGCTCGGGTACGCGCGTGATGGAAATCTTCCTCTTCCATCCAGAACCACTCAATTCCCTAATACTAGCTTTCGAGGCTGTACATGCGGACTTTGTTAAGTTCTCTGACCGACATATAATCAAGGACAAAACCAACAAACTCTACGGCCAGCGGCTACGTCAAACGGTCAAAGAATATAATGCTGCCCACATATAAGTCGTAGATGCTGCTATCAAATTGATTAACGACTGAAACAAAACTTGAAATGGACTGGATGGAAGTGCGAACTCACTCATTTCTCAGATTATGTGTATTTTTGAATATTCTGCAATAAAAAATGTTCAAAGTGTCTCTCTTGTAAAAATAGTTTTTAAAAAAGTAGGTTTTATTGATTTCACCTCCCAATGTTTTCTGAATCTACGTTAAATTTGCCACAAGAAAATCGCTATTTCCCAGACTGTTAAAAAAATGGCCACAAAGTTACATAAGCCTGTGGACTACTTAAACAGTGGAAGAAAGAATTAATGACTGAAAATGGTGTACGGTTTTTTCCCATTGTCTTAAGAAATTTGTCAAATTTCAAAATTCAAAATTTTCTCAACAATTTCCCGCAGAATATTGTCCCGTTTTCATATATGTATTCGTTTTCATATATGTATTCTGGGAATGAATAGCGAAGAGGCTATGCCCACGAATGACCCTTAGCTGTCTCATTTTTTTTAATTTTAACACATTTTTCAATTTAAAAAATTGTAATTTCTGAAAAACACGTTTTTCTCAAAAATTCCAGATCTCAAACCACGTGTGAGGGCTAGTTCGAAGGCGTCCTCTAAGTCGCTTTGTTCTAATCGTTCAAGTGTCTTGTCCGAGGCTTTGAAGGCCAGATTACGTGAGCAACAAGCCAAGGCTGAATTGAAAGCGAAGTCGAGGCTTTACACAAGAAACACGAGCTGGAGCTGAAGAAGTTTCAACTCCAGTTACAAGAAGAAAAGCTTCAGATTGATACGGATTTGGCAGTAGCTATCGCAAAAACCGAGGTAATCGATGATGTGGTTGCAGGCGAATTGGGCAGTTCAGCCGAGGACAAGCAAAATTTGGGCCCAGATGGCGCCCCAAGTGCCATTGTCGATCATGTGAGGCCTGCCGCTGCGGCGGATTCTCGTCGTTCTTCTGATCGTTCCGCCAAGGGAGATGAGAATCTGTTTCCTGACGAGCCACCTGGAAGCCGTGTCCCTTCTATGTCCGATATGCAAGGGTCTGATGGTGTTGTGAACCGTAACGTTAATGCGGCTGATGTTTTGGAGCCCGATGTTTCTTTAGGGAAGGAAATACCCTCCCGTCCGTGTCCATCCACGGGGTTGTATGTGATTCAAGAGCCTACTTCGCTGAATTATGGCGCTCCATATTTTCTGCTATCCGCGTCGACTCCTGTAATTCGCAGAGTGGCCTTTTCTTCTGTGGATGATCATGTGATTTCACTCTCTGTGGATGATCATGTGATTTCACTCTCGCGGAGTGGTGGCTCATAGAGTCACGATTCGAGTAGTTCATGCTTGCGGAGTGATTCAGTTTATGATGTTGTAAAGGAATTGAGGAAGCCAAGCGTAGAAATTCATAAATTCTCAGGTGAGCGTTGCAGTGAACTCGTTTTGTGAGGCAGTTTGAGTCTAAGATTGTGGCACTGACTCTGATGATGAAAAGCTCAATTATCTTCTGCAGTATACATCTGGTGATGCTCACAAAGTAGTTGAAGGTTACAGTAATTTGCAAGCCTCCGCCGGGTTTTCTGTCGCCATGAAGGAGCTGAGTGAGCGGTACGGAGATCCAGAGTTGATCGTTCATAGCTATGTCAAGAAAGCTCAGAATTGGCCTAATATAAAGCCTGACAACCCCAAGGGTTTGGATGAGTTTGCTGTCTTTCTGACAGAATGTGTTTGGAATCGCTCAAAGTTCTTGAATACTCGGAAAACAATCATGAAGAGTTTGGTGGCGAAATTGCCATACTTTCGCCATACTTTCATACTTTCTCCGAGTGGGCTAAGGCGTCGTTCTAATGATTTCTTTCCAGGTTTAGGTAGATCGATCCCCAACACAGGACTTTCTTTCTCGTCGTTTTCATTGTACAAGTAGAGACCTTTCGCACCCTCACGTTTAGGTGATCGACTACATTTAGTTATACGTAACCGTAACCGGTGAAACGGTTTGGTTTTAGTGGTTTCGCAGAGAGACACGGCTATTGCCTAAGCCTAAAGGCGGCCTTCCACCTGAAAGTTTTCTGTCGCAATTTTTCTTATGGAAACCTATGGAAAATTGTCAGACACTCTGTTGCAGGTGGTCCAAAATTTGTTCGTGTGTCTATTGTTGAGGACTGCCGCGTATTGTTCGAAAAGATTGCAGACATTTCTGGCGAGGAATAGAACAGGTGATATTTAAAATGATGACGTAAAAGTAAATGTTCAGCAAGCCGTTCAATTGCGAAAGACCTATACTGATCGCACGGCAGTCAATGGAAACTGCCCTTTTTACACGGATTTGATTCCCAACTCAAAAGCTTAATAAAATATGACCGAAACAAAAACATACAAAATGTTACACATGGTATGCATAAGGAATCCTTCTAAATCTGATAACAAAGAATAGCGATCACCGTTGGAATGAGAGTTTTGATAAAAATATGTTGCTTTTGCAAACCGTTTTTCTCTGACGTGTAGTGAAGTCGCTACGGATAATGTTTTCTTAACCGTTTGTGTACGGGTCACTGGACCGCAACATTTGATGACCTAAATGTAGTCGGTTGCCTAAACGTGCGGGTGCGAAAGGTCTCTAATATTAGGCTACGCACATGCTCGCCGGCTGTTTACCCTTGTTGGTATCCTATTGTTAGGTACTTGTCCTACTTGTACAAGAATCGTTATTTTGCAATAACTTATAGCAAGAATATATAAGTACCAAGAATGTACAACTTAGTAATCAATCAAACGGGTGGGCATTAAGTTACTTTAAAAGTTACAGGCATATTACTGGCATACAAATTTTTTTTGATTTTGGTGAAACCATGGATTTGTTGTTTAGGTCAGAGTGCCCGACCCAGAGACCAAGTACGATATCAATTTGTTGAAAATATGGTCCATTCAAAACTGCTCTGTAGCTCGGTTATTTCTGAGTGCATACAACTGCGGGAGGTGTCATTTTGTTCGTAATGATCTTCCCTACACAATAATCCTTCACAACTTAAGATCCCTTCAGTTACAGGATCACCACAGGCAAATTAGTAAACTCACTTTTGGCACATATTTGGAGTTGTACATTCTTGGTACTTATATATTCTTGCTTATAGTGTTTCTCTTTTTTTTACCCTGATTATTATTCTTTTCCACTGACACCTAAATAATATCTGATAGTTAAGAATTCACGCATGTATTTTTTCAAGGAGCATGTATTTTTTTGAGGAGCCTGATAGCCTAGTGGTTATCACGTCCGCTTAGCAAGCGACTGGTCCCGGGTTCGAATCCAGCCCGGGCCATATGGGATTTCATTCCCGGCTATTCACGTCCGTCGCATGGGACAGTAAGCCGTGGTGCCTTGTACCTTGTGTCTTTGCAAGGGCAAGTAAAATACCCCATCCAAGTGAGGAACATGAGTAGCTTGTGATGGCCTCCCCCGTACTTACCAGGGCCAATAATGCTACAGCGTCGGCCCTGACGGAAAAATGAAATACACATACAAAAATTTTTTTCAACCATTTACGTCATGCCAAATGGTGGTTGGTAGGCCTACAAATGTATGACCACAGTGGCTTAGGTGGACGCGAGGCAGTATGGTTGGTTAGGGTTATGACCTAACCCCCTAACCCTAATTACGGTGACAACCCTAACCCCCTAACCCTAATTACGGTGACAACCATAACTCCCTAACCCTAATTACGGTGCCAACCCTAACCCCAATTACGGTGATAACCCTAACCAAAAATAGATAAATCGCTTATTTATTTTTGCCGTACCGTAACCCAACCCTACTGTCTCGCGTCAGGTCCCTGTGGGAATGACAGCTGTGCTGAGGAGACGCACCACGTTAATACAGCACAGAGTTTCGCTACTCTTAATAGAAATCAAACGAAAAAAGTTAACTTTACGACAACGCTTTTTTCCGAAAATGTCACGTGTAATATATAATCTGGGGAATTCGCAGTATGAAAAGTAACGTTGTCGTAAAGTTAACGTTTATCTAGGACAATAGAATTTATTGCCCGTACTTTACAAGATGATGTCAGTGTTATTGAAAATTGGACTGACAAGTGGATGGTTACGTTCAATCCTAAGAAAACTGAAAATTTAATTATTTCTAGAAAGCAAAATTTGAGAAATATCAACTTGCGCTTTCAGGGTGAAAATATCGATATTGTTCGTCACCATAAGCATCTCGGGTTTATTTTTAGTTCTGACTTAACTTGGAATGAACATTTGGGAACAATACTTCAAAGAGCTAGGGCGAGGCTTGGAATTCTGCAAAAATTTAAATATACCTTCAATAGAAAAACTCTTGAAATAATTTACTTAACATATGTTAGGTCAGTAATAGAATACGGTGATGTAGTATATGACAACTGCCCAGACTACATTAAAGATCAACTAGAAGATATACAAATCAAGGCTTTACGAACTGTAACAGGCCTTACACGTTCTTGTAGTCGTCAACTTATATCGGGTGGGCCAAAAAAAACGCATCGAACTTCTAATCTTGATTTCTCAACAACTGTCCATTGTAATTCAATGAAATTTGGTACCGTATAATGTAAAGATGTTTTGTTTCACCTGTGAAATTTTTGCATTGATACCTTTGGTATTAGCATCGTATCACTCAATTTAAAAATCATTGTAAAAATGTGTGATTCCGGAATCCAAAAAATAAATGATACGGTACCAAATTTCATTGAATTATAATGGACAGTTGTCGAGGAATCAAGATTTGAAGTTCGATGCGTTTTTTTTGGCCCACCCGATATATAAAGAATCTGGTATTGTCCCTTTAGCTGAACGAAGGAGGCGTCATAAACTGATGTTGTTTTATAAAATAGTAAATGGTATGGCACCTGTTTTCATGAACGATATTTTTCCACCTCGCGTAGGGGAGAGAAACCCCTATGGTGTCAGAGATACTGAGTCATTTACACCTGTCCGATGTAGGACTGAGACTTACCGACGGTCCTTTTTTCCTTCTGTCATTGCATCATGGAATATTCTTGATACGAGTACTAGATCTTCCAACAGTATTTCAATGTTTAAAAACGCCTTGGCTAAAGATGATCCAGTAGTTCCCAAGTGGTTTTATTATGGGGAAAGGAAAACTCAGGTTGTTCATTGCCAATTGCGAAATCAGTGTAGTTCCTTGAATTATCATCTGTATTTTAATCATGTTGTTGCAGATCCCGGGTGCAGGTGTGGCTTTCATTCAGAGACCGTGGATCATTATATATTATACTGTCCTTTATATAGGGAGGAAAGAGAGATACTCCGACGGTCTCTGGATGAGAGGGGCGTCTACCACCTGTCCTGTGATAGTGTTTTGTATGGTGAGAATGCCATGAATTATGATCAAAATATCTTTATAATTGACTGTTTTTACAAATATTTAATAGACTCTGGGAGATTAGTTTAAGGTCCGTGGGCATGTATATGGACACCATGATTGGTTCTGCTGGTGAGCATACTAATATTCTCATTGTTAAGGATAGATAAGCGAGTCGGCTGCTTACCTATTTTTGATATTAATTGAATCATATGCATTTGCATGCATTATAAAAATGCATGTATGTGCATATGATTTGATTACTTTTTCTAAATGAAATATCTGTAATTTGTAGAACAGACAGACGTGCACTCTTTCCCTGCACTGGTTATGCCATCTTGTAAGTCTTTCTTTTGTATGTATGTGCATCTCCGCAGGCCCCAGTGGGGCTGGTCACCACTCGGCATCAAAACTATATATCATCGCACAAGTTGCGTTCATACTTAGTAAGCTACTACCTGATGGTATTCGAGATAGTGTTGAGGCCTTCTGTGGCTGGTGCCACTGGGCGCTTGCGGGGTGCACAGTTATAAAACTGTGTATGGCACAGACCCTTGTATAGGCTATTAGCCTGTTGGTCAGTGCCAATTCCTTTGAAGTGAATAAATATAGTATATAAAAAAAAAGCTAATGGTACCTTTAACCGAATGGAAAATGCACTGAATTAATGATACCATTAGGTTAAAGTCACTTTATGAAACAGGCCCCAGGTCTTTAATAACTATACTCTAGCCCTCTTCCACTTCTTCACTTGCTCTGTTGTTAGTTTCATACAATAATCTGGAGTTAATTCTCATCTGTCCAATGTCCTTCAAATCTCACAGCAATCCAACAGAAAACCTCTCATCACATTTACCTGTACCCACCCACCGGTTTGCCACTGGGGGCAGCCACTAGTGGCCCACCCATTCTGTCTCTCCAGTGGGCCTCTCGAACTTGCTGTCTGGATCGCCAGCCTCGATACTGGCGTTGGTAAATGTTTGACAATGAGCAACCATCCATGTCCTTTTACTGACCTCGATCGATATTTCACCTGCTTATTCAGAAAATAGGCCTATAGCTGATTTTGCTTCAAGTCGATCGATTTACTATTGTAACGCCAAAAAAAGGAATGAAATAATCAAACTGTTCTTCAATCTTCTCTTGAGCACAATTCCCCCATTCATGAACTGCGTGGCTAGAACATGTCTAGAAGAGAACGCTGTTGGCGATATCGCATCCAAAACGCCCGTAAAAACGCCAAAAACGCCAACAGCGCCCAGCGGGTGACGTCGCCAGCGAGAGAAAAAAGCAATGGTAAAACTCGCCGGCGGGAAATCGCTATAACGCTTCGGCGATGAAATCTCTGGTGAAAACATCAATCACAGCGAGATGCGATATCGCTCTTCAGATCGCCAGTCAAAATGACCGAAAAGCGACGAGCGATGCCCACCCTCAGCGCCTTCTAGAGTCGAGCTTTCCTATAAATGCACCCGCGGACAATGAGTCTGTTCACTTTAGATTTCGCTTTCCGCCTGCGAGGACCGCCGCTTCCCCCCCCCCNTACTGTATGAAAGCTTAAATTGACGTTGTGAGCATATTGCTAGCGTCAAGCCCCTCGGGGTGCTAAATGTATGAAGGCTTAATTTGGCGTTGTGAGCATTGCTAGCGTCAAGCCCCTCCGGGGGTGCCATTGTATGAAAGCTTAAATTGACGTTGTGAGCATGGCTAGCGTCAAGCCCCTCCGTGGGTGCTATTGTATGAAAGCTTAAATTGGCGTTGTGAGCATTGCTAGCGTCAAGCCCCTCCGGGGGTGCTGAATGATTTTGGCGTGTGGCAAAATGGAAGCGGCTTCTGGGGAAGAGAAAGTAGCCATGTGCATGTAAGAGCAAGTTAGCCCTTGCCTCCAGTCCAGGATCTTCTGCCCGAGTGGAGATTTTTCTTCACGCGGGCTGAGGGTTGGGGCTTCCGTCCTCTTCGGTCGGTACTCTGAGAGCTACTTCCTATTTTGCGGATTGATGCCATTTTCGTGAAGTACCGGACAGGCAACTGGTAGAGGAATGTTCGGTATTGAGTTCCATTAGAGCGATATGGACAACGTCGTGTGGACGGAGGCCCCAACCTTCGGCCCACCAGTACACGGATTCGGAAGGTATTTATTACGCGTTGCGCATTTTGGGAATGTTAGGAGTGTTGGGAGTAGTGGGAGTATGTAGTGGGGGTATTGGGAGTGGTATTGGGAGTATCCGGAATGGTATTGGGGGTTGAAGATTGTTGGCTGTTTGGGATTATGTCGGGTGTCATCACCGATCCGCGCTCCGGGAACCGGCAATGTTCGGTTCTCTCCCAATACTCCCAAGCGAGAGGATAGAAGGCGCTGAGGATGTGTATACACCCTCAGCGCCTGCTAGCGTCGAGCTTTCCTATAAATGCACCCGCGGACAATGAGTCTGTTCACTTTGGATTTCGCTTTCCGCAAGGGGAACGGCGATGTATCCCCGTGTGCGCCAAAGGCTGGCAGACAGGAATATAGCCCGGAGGATGGCCGCGGGAGGGATCGGATGCGCCGGTCATCCGTTCGCTTTACCAGCAACTTGACCCCCCCCGCCCGCCCGCTTGGGGAATGCAGCGCCCGCCGCCTTCTTCCTTCTCGCGCCTTCGAACCGGCAATGTTCGGTTCTCTCCCAATACTCCCTAGCGAGAGGATAGAAGGCGCTGAGGATGTGTATATATCGCTGTAGCGGCAAAAAGCCATGTCTTCACATGGCTATTTTGTCGCAAGGAATGAAGAATCGCCCGTGAAAATTGAACACGGCGATAAACCAGCTAGTGAAAACAGTCGAACGACCTACGGAGCGATATCCGTTTTTACTGAGCGTTAAAAAAGTGGCGATTATCGCGGCGATAGAAACGCCCGTCAAACCGGCCATTAACAGCCCTATTGCATGGCGATTTGCTGTTCATAAACGCTTCGCTGAAGCCGCATTGCCGCCGGCAACTGCAGGTATAGTTTTTCAGCATGTAATACATGTAGCATGCCATGGCGTAGTGACTTGAATTGGAATGTCGACCATCTTAAAATTCCTGCTTATCACTGCATTTCGCCGAACCCACATATCACTGAATGCTTCTTCGGCTGGGGTGGGCATTGTCACGCATGCTACCGCCTCTAGGGGGAAGAGTATAATGTTTTATACACAGGGGAATATCTTCATAAGCTACGTTTAGCTGACACGCGGAATGCGGATTGCCGAACGCGGAAGCGGAAAATGCAATGCATTTTCGTATACAACATATCATTCCGCCGGGGATTCCGCGTCCCTATACCGCATTCCGGATGTCTGGTAAACGCAGCTTTACTCAGTCTCAGGTGGATTTAAAGGGCCACGATATTGCCACTTTCTGTCGATCGCCGGCTTCATCGGCGGTGATTGCATCATTCTCCAATAATAAATAGGCTTTTCTTTCGCCCAAGTGTTGGAGAATGTGTAATTACAATACAATGCACACGTGGACATACCCTAGGAACGAGAGTTACTCAACATGAGGTTGATAAACGGTTGTTTAAAGGAACACGGTGTTGGATCTCAAATGCGTTATTTGACAGCCGACGTAGAGGGAGCCACCTAGCAGCAGTAAGACGAACTACAAAAATGCATTACAAAATCTACGTAGTAAATCGTGTCAATTCGCCGACAACGTAGTTTTCTCTGTGGCGCGGTGGCGCCAGCTTCGAGAAAAAGTGGCAATACCATGGTCCTTTAACAACAGGATCCTTAACGCGGGTATGCTCAGCGCAGGATAGGAGTGGAATACCGTGGTCCATAGGCTACCTTTACATACAGAAGTATACGCCATACGAAATCGCCGGTCAACAATGGCTTCACGGTCGTGAATCATCGGAAAGCCTTTGTTAACCGGTGTTTTCGTATACTGTATACTCCTATGTAAAGGAAGCTTTAGGGCCGTATGCACCAAACGAATATTTTCTTGAACTCAGGTTGAGCCACAACTTTTCCATTGTCACATTATGCCCTGGCAAACCTGAACAATTGACAAGTTGTGGCTCAACCCGAGTTCAAGATAATATTCGTTTGGTGCATACGGCCCTTGATCCGTGCCAAACGGCTTGGTAAAAAGTAACAAAAATATGCACTTTCCTATTTGTTCAGTGCGCTTTGTTGACAGATGGGTTGGTGATCCTCGGCACCATTTTAGTGAGGTAAGATTTTTTTCTCGAACGAGTTCGAATACGGATGCAGTAGACAGGTTCTTCCGTTTCCGGGATCGAGACGTAGATTCCATCTCGTCGTCGTCGCCGGCATCTTGACTACCAAGGGTTTGACATCGCTCTGCCCTCCCTGACTACGGTCACACAAACTCTTAACGAACCTCGCTCTGGTAAGCTGTTTTCAACCGGGTGTGCCTGTTTGTGGACTGACTCCCGCTGTTAGTTATAGCGGTATAATAACCGTTTCTCATCATGTATCGTTAACATTTGCAATAAATCTGAACATTTCTAAATGCCGGTAGGGCCTACCACGTCAGTCTTTCTGTACACCAACTTCATCTCTTTGTAGAAAATTTGAGAGAATTGTAGATTTTAGAGAACTTTCAAAATCGGCAAAGGATCTATATGTAGATCCTTCTTGCAATTTTCGCCATTCCACCAGAAATTGAATCCGCCATTTTCACCTCCAGTCTTGGACGACAAATGTGATTGGTCAATATCCAATAGGGCGGGTTGATTTAAGTCAACCGGATGAATACTGATGAGACCAGTTCGACATTTAAGCCAAATCTGTTCTTCAAACCGCGTTCGATAAATAGCCACTTTCAATAAAATTATGGCCAAGTGTGGCGTTGGATATAATGGTAACTTCCAAATTGTTGCTCGTGATTTGAGATTTGTGAAGCCTGATATAGGAAATCGTCGAGTTGTCTCGCTGTTGGCTTGTGCAGTAGAGTGCCATTTACTTGAAAGTTGTACAACATTCACATGTACCAATCCTTATTATCACCGGGCCAGAATCGTCTGCCAATTAAACAGGAAGCAGGCTACGAATTCAAAACCAGGAGAGATGCATAGAAGTCCAGGGTCAACAATTTTCCAAAAAACGGTACAAAGAAATAACAAAGAGTTTGCAGTTTGGCAGGTTCGTGTGGCACAAAATACAGCATAATACCAAACTGCAAACTCTATATTATTATGATTTTCTAATGGAATCACACGGCCGGTGATCTGCCAGTGTTTCGGTACATGTACATGTATCTCAGTGTTTCCCATTGTTTAGAAAAGGCTGCTAGTAGATTGATACCTTTCTCTGTGTGTCCACTCTTGTGAAGTCGCAGCTTATTCCGCCAGGCAATAGTAAGGGAACACTCGCCGATGGGGAACATTCAAAAACGTTACACCGGTAGGCCTTCCGTAGTTATCCTTTGTTTTGTCCCCGACATTGCCATCTGGAGAGAGAATGCAGAACATGTACACTATTAGGAAAGACAGCTTGTAATTTTTGCCAGGCTTTTTCATCCTTTAGCGTATTGAGACTGACTTTTATCAGTTTACCAGACGGTTTGCAATCATCCCTTCGATTAGACTTAAAGGAGCACGGTATTGGATCTCAAATGCGTTATTTGACTGCCGACGTAGAGGGAGCCACCTAGCGGCAGTAATAGGAACTATATAAAA
>NMRB01004223.1:9172-26850 GCA_002633025.1 Notospermus geniculatus
GACGCAAGACCATCGGCGTCCGACGCACGATCAAAATCTGTACGCCGACAAAAGCCTACTTCATTAGGTCGGCGTCCAGATTTTGATCGCGCGTCGGACGCCGATGGTCGTGCGTCGAAGTATAAACTAGCCTTTAGGCGGGCGAATCGCCGCGAACTGATGAAATGGTCCATGGACCATGTACATGTACATACTTCTCTCAGTCATTACACTATTATGTCCAAAGGGGTGAGCACATGGTCCATGGACCATTTCATTCTAGTTCGCGGGGATTCGCCCGCCTATGTCGCCACAGTGTGACCTGGGCTTAAACTAATGATAGAGGGCGGCACACAGTAATCAGGTCCTATACAATTGATGCCTAGTTTTTTGTTGATCAGGACCTGAATGTCCCACCCAACTGATATACCTATACCATTTGCCAACGAAGTATGGCTGACAAACAAATACCTGCCATGCTCTGAACCAAACAACTCAATGGTAGTCAGCGACTCCAGGGCACACCCAACAACGAGACTATATAGTAGATAAAAAGTCGTACATATACGAGAAAAAAAGTCGTATATATACGACAAAAAAAGTCGTATATATACGAGAAAAAAAGTCGTATATATACGAGGTGCGAGATAAAAGTCGTATATATACGAGATAAAAGTCGACTATATACGAGATAAAGTCAACTACATGTATATACAACTTTTCATGATAAAGTCGACTATATACGAGATAAAAGTCGACTATATATGAGATAAAAGTCGACTATATACGAGATAAAAAGTCGACTATATACGAGATAAAAAGTCGTATATATACGAGATAAAAGTCGACTATATACGTGATAAAGGTCGACTATATACGAGATAAAAGTCGTATAAGTCAACTATATACGACTTTTCTTGAAAAAGTCGTATATATACGAGATAAAAGTCGTATATATACGAGATAAAAGTCAACTATATACGAGATAAAAAGTCGACTATATACGAGATAAAAGTCGACTCTACTAGTATACGTGATAAAAGTCAACTATATACGAGATATCTTGAATAAGTCGTATATATACGAGATAAAAGTCGACTATATACGTGATAAAAGTCGACTATATACGAGATAATATTTTTTTTATTTCCATGTCCCTTCCCGGGCGCCGTACACACACGCGCAACATTAGGGAGTTTTCGCAAAGCCCCCGAAACGCCAACGCGAACACCAAACTCATTGTTGGAGGCCAGGAAGAGAGTACCGAACAAAAGGATAGACGTTCTTGTTGGTGTTTCGGGAGCTTTGCGAAAACTCTATGTTACATGTATTACACACAATATGAGGATCAAAATGGGCAATATTATTGCCACTCTCTCTTCTACCCATAAACTGCGTCGAACAAGTCACTCAAGCAGTCATCAAGAATCTGCGGAGGGCAGGAAATTTGGTTGTTGTAGCGTGGCTTTGAATAAGATCCAATCGCGTGGATATTATTATCTAGCTCAAAATGAAAGGTTGAATGCTCTCTGTTTTGAATTGATGCTTTAAATGGGCCAAAAATGTACACGTAACTAATCTATGACCGGAAATGTTTAAGGGCCAGATGACGTTGTGAATTTTTGGATCGTGGTCAGACGTTGTAAATAAAACATGTCAAAATACCATAAAAGTACGACGAGTTATATGACGAAAATGAAGGCCCCTGCGGAATTTATCTCTCAAAAGTAATTGAACGAAACGCGTCTTAGAACGCACTAATTAGCTAATAGCTGAAAAAAAGACTAGTAGCAAAAATTCATAAGCGAGCGAATGAATTTTTGAATATGAATTTTTGCTAGTAGTCGTAACAATTCCTAAAAAATGTTACATTTTGAGGATCAAGCAACATGCGTATCATAAAGTTCGAGGTTTTTTTTACTCAGTCCCCCCCCCCCTTTGATAGCAATATTTTCAACAGATATAGGCTAAAGTACCCCTCACGTGAATTTCATGAATGCTGCCAGATTTTCCGAGACAGGACAGCCATGACACGTACCGGTATGGATTTTATTTCCTGTAACTAAAATGTACTTTAATGTACTGAGAAGTATAAATTTGTGGAAATTTGCTTGACTATACGAACATACGGGTATACATGTATTAATTACATGCAGATGTAGGCCTACAGAAACTTGCGAATTTTCGACCCCAACCGGGGTCTTCCTCAGGCACTTTGCAGTTGGAGAGACCAGAAAAGACAGTCTTTTCTGGTCTCTCCAACTGAAAAGTGCGTGAGGAAGAAATTCGCAAGTTTCTGGAAGTTGACTTCTTGATATTTATCATTTTGTGTGTCATTTTTTGTGCTTTCTCGTTCTTTGGATAGATGTAGGCCTACAGGTACACTATGCACTGGCATTGTCTCAAAGAAGCGGTCATCATTAAGGCGTCTATACATTTTTTTTTAAGTATTGAATCGAAAGATGGCCGTCAAATATACGGCGTTAGTGAGGTTTCGCAACCACCCGTTTAGGCCCTACGACGACGTACATCTATTGTGCGGGTATACCCAAACAATAGATAAATGTTGTCGTATGGCCTAACCGGGCGCTTGCGAAACCTACCTATTATCAGCTCTATGGACAACATCTGGCGAGTTTATTATACTGCAGGAGGCAACCGGAGAAAACCTGCGCTGTCAGTGAGTCGCAGAGTTCTTCTCATCCACGAGGACGATCTTTTGGGTCAGAGAATGCCTCCGATGAATCCAAGGTAGGCTATCGACTGAAGGCTTACGGCGGCATGAGCACCTATGGAAGTTGCTGTACACATAGCACCCTCTCAACAGGGTCATTCAGTACATATTTCCTACATGTACATTGTACTGTACGTCGCACCTCTTCTGAACCTGTCACCTTCTGTACCTTTTGGACTGGGAGCCAGTGACAAAATCTCGGCGTCAAATTGGCCAATCAGGCGCTCGCTTACAGAGGGCTCATGACATGAATCCAATTTAATCAATCCCCGTTGACTGTTCATGTATTCATCTACATGTACATGCACATCAATAGAATGTACGAATTAGATCTATTTAGGAAAAAACACATTGCCTCAGGGCTCGTTTCAATAAATCAATACCTAACTCATGAACGTATTATCTGGAAAAAATAAAACAATGAAGTTAGGAGTATAGGAATAATACCTATTGAAAACTGAAGGTGAGGGTTGACTCTCTCAGTATTGATCCGTCAAACAGCAAACAATACATAGGCCTTCATGTGTATTTGCCGACTGCATTGGCAGAGAGGGAGAAATTGGCGAACGCTGTAACCGAAGAAGATCACCGCTGTGCATGGTCCCCCATGAGTCGAGGAGTTCAATGTAGTGAGAGTCCGCTGTCCTCACATACACACCAGCAAGGAACACCATCCCCAATGGCTTTAAGTCACTAAGTAGGCCTACATGTAAACCGGTTGTTAGAGAGAGGCAACGCGGGTTAGTTTTGCGTGATGCATACGCATGTGCTGAATGTGTTTTCAAAGGCAACAATGTAGACATACATGTACCAGCCACCTCAAACCTGAGATTGGTTTTGTATCATATCTAGCGGTATTGTTTGCCAGCAGCTCTAGTGTCTCAACGTATAAGTGAACACAATTTCCAAAATGTTAGATGCAGCAGAGACAGTTGTAAAGCTCGTGCTACTCGGTGCTATAGTAAATCATGCTCTTGTCGAGGTTCACGGCTATAACGAGAATTATACGGGTAAGTCTTCAGTGCAGTTCGAGATGATACATTACGGTAATTTACGGTTTGCTGTGGGTTTTTTTTGTTTCCATGATTGTGTTGCTACCTCACGGTGCTTTGTACCCATTTATACAGCTTGGAAACAAGAAAAGGACATCGGAGCCATGTCAATGCTTTCCCATCTTGAAGACAGTGACGTTGACCTCTGACCTTGAGAAGTATTGTCTAATGAGAAGCCTAAAACCATCGACTATACCCAGGTTATCAAGGATGACCTTTCAGATTACGCAATGGCCTTGAAGGTCAGAGGTCAATGTCAGGGCCAAACAATTATAAAATGCAAATCTGCTCAGAATTTCAGAAGTTAGGAGCCAGTATTAACCATCTCCTGTTGGTTTAATCAAGGATGCCTGTTCCAATGAGGAACCGGAGGAACTACATGCATGTAGTCCGTAACGTGGCGCTGATGAACAACTCAGTTAAAACTATGACGTCGAAAGTCAAGCCAACATGTATTTGCCATTTAATTCTGAAACTACAGCCTACTTCTAGCCCTAATTTTTCCTGAAGCAGTCCATTGAATTTCGAATTTTACACGTTCATCATCAAGTAAAGGACTGACTCAATATATCTAGGTGTTTTCAAACGAAAATTCAAGCGGGTACATGTTGAATTTCATCGACGAAATTGACTATTTTTGCGTAAATAATTGACCGATTCTGAATGACGTATCGCACATAACGTCACGAGCGATGCACGACGTCAGTGACGTTTTCAACGTCGCAACGCATGCGCTTTTGTGTTAAAACTGAGTTATTCCCCAGCGCCTCCTTTGGGCACTCCGGTTCCTACCTTCGCCAGGTTCCGACTTATCTCATATTCTCAAACGTGACAGGTGTGACAGGAATCAACGTCCCAGGAATGTAAGTCCGCCAAACAATAGCCCGCTATTGTACATGTAAGGTTATTTCCGAATGGATATTCTAATCTCCCGCTGAACAATAGGACCGGACTTTGATTCCTGGGGGACGATTCTTGTGCTGTCTGACCTGTATTAGTCTTCACTACGTAAAGTTAGTTTTAATGTTACCTCATCGTCGGGACCTCATCTTTCCTGCGTTGCTAATGTCTGAGGGACATTACTTTCTTTCTTGCTTCCCATGTACAAGTGAATGTGGTGTCCGCTTACGTACATAATACGCCTTGCTCCCTCTCCATTTGAAGTGTGTTTGAAAAATTTAAATCTGATATAATTTCANTTAACGTACATAATATACCTTGTTCCCTCTCCATTTTAAGTGTGTTTCAAAAATTTAAATTTGATATAATTTCAGTGCAGTTTATTATTTACTCATTTAACCAGCGGATTATTGTAGCTTGCGATGATGCCCACTAGAATAGATGTACTTTTCAGATTGTTAATCCGTCATGAACCTGTCATGTAATTCACGAAAGTTGCGTTTTTGGTTCAAATTTTTCAATCATTATGTGTTACTGCTGGACGCAAGGATCCCGGAATCGCCGACAGGCGGCCATATAGATTTCAAGGAATCTAGCATACTCCACGCAGCGTTGAAATTTTTTGGTACTAGCGACGAAAATTTTAACACTTAATTGACGCTAGATCGTTGAAAATCCTGACGTCATCGTCGGTGGGCTGGTCTTTCACGTGACGCGAACTTCTTTTTCAAAATGGCGTTATTTGCAGAAAACAGTATTTATCTTGTCTATAATGAAAAAGAATAAGTTTATTATTACTTTATATCTACTCTACCGATGTTTGTATCACTCTATACCTTTATTATACACCTATCTTCAACGATCTATATTGTAAGTGTAGAAAACGACGTGATGGGTGTCCGCTTTACAAATAGAAGAATTTCTACTCGTCGCTCCGCGTGCGCACTACTTTTTCAAGATGGAAAACCCAGCGTCGATACTAGTGGTGATATTCTCAGATATCACCACCTAGCGTCGAGTTTGGGAATAGAAAACAAGGAATCTTAAGGAATATGGTCTGCAGAATAACAGCAATTACTCAGATACACTTTGAAACAGACCGGAGCCTGACATTATGATGTCGTTCGGACTCTGATATATTTGGCTGACATGTTGATGTCGTCATTGACGCAACAATGCCGTCATCGCTGTGCCAGTGCTCGGTAACTCCGTACATCATGAGCACGACAAGATGACGTCATAGACGCAAGATGTCAGCCAAATGTTCCAGAGATTTCACGTCATCAAATCGAAGTCTCGAGTGAAATCTCGCGGGACCAGATTGACTCAGATGATACTCACGAATGAGGCCTTGCCAAACAGCTCACGGCTGAGGAACTCCATTGATAGTTTATAGTACAGGCGATTTTTGGGTTTGTTGCTATAAACAGTCGTTTGTTTGGCACCAAGGGGATGGAATTGCTCGTTGTTATGACTGTCCACCAATAGAATAAAAGATTGTAGATAGTGACTCATACTTTTCAGGAAGCGATGTTGAATTTCAAACTGTACAACAGTGCCCATTTTCTCCACTACGTTACACAAATAGACACTGTCATCGATCAGTCACCGCCATGTTTGACCGCATCACTAATAGAAAACAAGGAATCTTAAGGAATATGGTCTGCAGAATAACAGCAATTACTCAGATACACTCTGAAACAGACCGGAGCCTGAAATTATGACGTCGTTCGGACTCTGATATGTTTGGCTGACATGTTGATGACGTCATTGACGCAACAATGCCGTCATCGCTGTGCCAGTGCTCGGTAACTCCGTACATCATGAGCACGACAAGATGACGTCATAGACGCAAGATGTCAGCCAAATGTTCCAGAGATTTCACGTCATCAAATCGAAGTCTCGAGTGAAATCTCGCGGGACCAGATTGACTCAGATACTGATGATACTCACGAATGAGGCCTTGCCAAACAGCTCACGGCTGAGGTACTCCATTGATAGTTTATAGTACAGGCGATTTTTGGGTTTGTTGCTATAAACAGTCGTTTGTTTGGCATCAAGGGGATGGAATTGCTCGTTGTTATGACTGTCCACCAATAGAATAAAAGATGTAGATAGTGACTCATACTTTTCAGGAAGCGATGTTGAATTTAAAGATATTCGGGTATTGTTAGAGAGAATGAGACAAGCACAGGTGTTGTTGACGTAACGACATGCCGCCGCCTATTGCACGCGCTGTACTTGTCTGCGTCATGTATGGCACTGAACGTGTGCATTGTGTCAGACGGTTGAACAGCACAGCTTTTCGTGACGTCATGGGTTTCAGCCGCCGGCTTATGATGCACACGTTGTTTGGGGTAGTAGAGTGCAGAAATGAATGCAAAAAGTCAGGCGATTCAAACAGCTCAGATTTTGATGACGCAGTTGGAACAATTCTATATGCCCATTGGGTGAGGTGTCTGGGTTAGGGAAGGTGTTATCGTAGTGTTAATGTCAGTGTTAGTGTTGACCTTAATTGACAAATCAGGGAATGAAGTTTACACCAGGTTATATAAAACACTGAATTAATCCCTAGTTACCGGTAACTCAGTGTTAAACTGGGGCTAAGGCAGTGTTAACCTGGATGTCTCACTCCAAATTTTATCATATTGACATTGTATGTCGTGGTCCTCACATTTCTGAAGCCCAATGAAGCAAGTTTATCAAAACATGTAAATAGAGAACAGGTGGTGACATTTGTCTTCAATGCAAATGTGGTTGGATGAGAGGCTGGGGTGGAGTCCTAACAACAATTCTGTAGGCCTACATGACCCAGGGAAAAACAAAGTTTTCTGATTAAGGGGGCGGTAGTGGAAACCTACAGCGCCGTCAGTAGTGCGGCGGTCGAAGGTTGAACCGTTTTATTTATGAATAACCATGTATTGTTAATAAAATTAGGCGTCAAGGACAAGCTGATCATGGTTCGTTGCCAAAACCCACACTGTTTCAAAAATACTGTCCAGCACAATGCTTTTATACACCCGGTGCGTCCGTGCTTTAAGCCTAGGTCACACTGTGGCGACCAGGGCGAATTCCCGCGAACTAGAAAAGTGAAAAAATCTTGAAGTTCCTCAACTGTTACCAGACCCGTTCACAGTGTAATTAAGGGCTCCCCTGCAGAAATATCGAAGAGAACCAGCAAAAATGCTGCCGATTGACGGAATCCTTCGTTGAAACCAATGTAAACACACCAGCCTCCGCGTTGTCAAGGAAAATGGCTACTGCGCATGTGCGGGTTGCCAAGAAATCGCCATGACGTCATAAACGACGACCTAATTTGATCTCATCTATAGGCCTATATGCCCATTGGGTGAGGTCAGGTGTCTGGGTTAGGGAAAGTGTTATCGTAGTGTTAATGTCAGTGTTCGTGTTGCCAAAAGGGTAAATGTCGTCCTGGGTGCCCCTTAAGGGTACCCAGGTCCAACCTGGGTATCCCTAAATGGCACCCAGGTACGTACTGGGTACCCTTTAGGAACCAAAAGGATACCCAGTTTGAAATTCCCGCCTGGTCAGATACCTGGAATCCAGGTCGAATATGGTACGTGCGCTGTGGTGCCGATTGCCAAATCACCATTCTTCAATCCGTGGAATCTCAAAATTTGACTGATTTAATATCCGCTAAATTTTTGAAAAGAAGTTTGACCTGATATTTAATTTTGATGTCAGTTTGTCTAAATTTCCCGTCATTGTCGACCTCAACATATTTGCTTTTAACTTCGCGGCCTTTGGACACAAAAATGTCATCTCTGTAGGACGGTATACCGGCGAGATACTCTTTTAGACGCGAGTCTGGCACTTTGGCCGCCATAATGTCATATCCACGTGTTACGCTTGCGAGCATGACGAGCTGAACGGTAAAAGTACCATCAACCTGGATTCCAGGTATCTCACCAGGCAGGAATTTCAAACTGGGTATCCTTTAGGTTCCTAAAGAGTACCCAGTACGCACCTGGGTGCCATTTAGGGATACCCAGGTTGGACCTGGGTACCCTTTAGGGGTACCCAGGACGACATTCACCCTTTTGGCGTTAGTGTTGACCTGGGCCCAGTTTCACAAAGAATCTTAAGTCTAAAGTTTGACTTAAGTCATCATGTGACCAGATTTCAGCAAATCAGATGACTTCATTTCAGACTTAAGTTTTTTCTTAGACTTAAGATTCTTTGTGAAACTGGGCCCAGAATTGACAAATCAGGGAATGAAGTTTACACCAGGTTATATAAAACACTGAATTAATCCCTAGTTACCGGTAACTCAGTGTTAAACTGGGGCTAAGACAGTGTTAACCTGGATGTCCCACTCCAAATTTTATCATATTGACATGTATGTCGTGGTCCTCACATTTTTGAAGCCCAATGAAGCAAGTTTATCAAAACATGTAAATAGAGAACAGGTGGTGACATTTGTCTTCAATGCAAATGTGGTTGGATGAGAGGCCGGGGTGTAGTCCTAACAACAATTCTGTAGGCCTACATGACCTAGGGAAAAAGCAAAGTTTTCTGATTAAGGGGGCGGTAGTGGAAACCTACAGCGCCGTCAATAGTGCGGCGGTCGAAGGTTGAACCGTTTTATTTATGAATAACCATGTATTGTTAATAAAATTAGGCGTCAAGGACAAGCTGATCATGGTTCGTTGCCAAAACCCACACTGTTTCAAAAATACTGTCCAGCACAATGCTTTTATACACCCGGTGCGCATAGGCCTATTTTAATGACAATAAGGAGGTTACTTTAATAGCCCGCGTATTTCGAAAAGCGTAGGCGTGTAATTTAGGCCAAAATAATATGACAATTTTGAGAAAGACTTTTCTCTTCCATCAGGCATCGCACTTCAGTGGTTTCTTTTCATTTGGCAGCAGTATTGTGCGCAGGGCGCAACGTTGAGATTTTTTCACTATTCAAGAGGATTCGGGAGATATTCAAAAAGTTCATTTTTGACCAATTTTTGCCACAAATTACATAATTATCATTACCTAGAATTAGAATGTGCAAATTAACTCAACGTCGGCACCTGCACATACGTATTCCCCAACATTTTGTGGTAAAACGCCAGGTCCCAGTCGCCTTGTTGCCGAGAAATCTATGACGAAAAAGCCAAATGGGGGTCTCATTGTTTGCTTAATTAGCTGATTAATGAAAGATGAAAGCACATCGTTTTCAATTCAGATGTGTAGAACAAGAGTAGCAATTTCATAGAAATACATGAAATCGATGCTACCTTTTTGCTTGAAGAAAATATGAATTGTTTTCAGTCGCCATTTGCAGTGCGCTTCCTTATGGCTACCGCCCCCTTAATTCTCTTCAATTTGCTGCAAGAAAATGGCAGAGGCTGCAAAAAGGTTTCCATGGACTGTGGAGAAAATAGTGCGTATTCTCAATGAATTGAAAGGGTGAAAACAACATGACTGCAGAACGCCAAAGAGGTCACGTCGAGTGGGATTTTGTTTCTTTTTCACGGTTTTTTAGGGACGCAAGGTATAGGGCCTACCGGTGGTATTTTACAGTTTCCAGTCGGCTGTGTTTTTTGTTTCGTAGACCACATGTTGCTTTTTTGGGAAATGAAGAGTGAAAGAAGATTCGCTCCAAGAATGCAGTACTAGGAATGCAGTACGATGAAAAATAAATCGTGCGGGAATTCGCCCTCCTAAGTCGCCACAGTAGGCCTATGACCTGGGCTTTAAGCCTAGGTCACACTGTGGCGACTAGGGCGAATTCCCGCGAACTAGAAAAGTGAAAAAATCTTGGCAATTCGTATTGGGTTCGTGGTGGAGTCTCCCTCATTCGCCGGCATTGCTGGCCAGTCTCAGAGGGCTGCGACTGTTTTGAAATGTTCAAAACATTCTCGGTCCAGGCGCGATTTATTTTTCATCGTACTGCATTTTCCTACTGCATTCTTGCAGCCAGTCGTGGCGATTCGCATATCTTCTTGAACATTCGTAGGGGGTCGTAGTGAGGCGCGGGAGCAGGAATGACCACGACCAATCACGACAATAGCCTCTGTCACACTGTGGCGACTGTTGTGGCGAATCCCCGCGAACTGGGGGGATTATTTTTTGTCGTCCTCATTCGCCAGAATCACCACAAATGTATACGATCGCAGTCCGAACTCACTACGATTGAGTACAAACGCAGTATGATTGACCGAGAACGCAGTACTCGCCACCATTCGCGGGGGGGATCTTCCCACGGTTCTCACTCATTCGTAGTGGAGTCGTGCTCAATCGTACTAATTCGTACTGATTCGTTCTAATTCGCGGTGCTTCGTGCCTATGCGTATTGGATTCACGGTCCAGTACGATGAAAAATAAATCGTGCCTGGACCGAGAATGTTTTGAACATTTCAAAACAGTCGCAGCCCCTCTGAGACTGGCCAGCAATGCCGGCGAATGAGGGAGAATCCACCACGAGCACAATACGAATTGCCAAGATTTTTTCACTTTTTCTAGTTCGCGGGAATTCGCCCTCCTAAGTCGGCACAGTGTGACCTAGGCTTTACGAACGTCACCATTGGCCATTCGTATAGCTGATCGTGGAATGTTTGTTTAATTATCTGACGTTTCACGTTTGGATACAAGGTGATGCGAGTCGATACGTTCTGATGCGCTTGGATGCGATATGGTCGCGATTGGTCAGTTTCAGGTGGCACGAATGGCGCCACGATTGAAATCGTGGTCTTAATCGTGGAGTAAAAAATCGTGGTGATCCTATCAGATCTTATCATATCTTGAGGGCAATCGTGACAATCGTGTTGATCGTTGAAAATTTTTGAACCGTTCAAAGCTTTTCTACGATCAATACGATTGCCAAGACTGACCTCAAGATCTGATAGGACATGTAGGATCACCACGATTACTCCACGATTAAGACCGCGATTTCAATCAGGAACCTAGCAACATTTTTGAAACGTCCAGAATTGTTCTTACGACTGGCGGACTGGCGGAACTCCACCCTATTGGCCTCGGCGGCTTCCACCAGTTCATACCCCTGCCCCAACCCGTGGAACTCAATCTCCGTTAATTTACCCTACATGTACAGTCTTGTTAAAAAATAAAAAGACAGTGATGTTTCCTGTTCTGCTGAGATACCAATGGTCATTTATGGGCAGGATTGCCATTTTTATGGACAAAAATATGTTGCCTAAATGATGACATACCAAATTTAGGATTTGTGGCAAATTATCATGACAATATTAGCTAGAATTTAAAAATATAAAGAAAAAACACAATTTTTAGAATCCCCGATTTTCATTTCAAAATTAACTTGATATTATTCTTTGATGATTTCTACGAAATTCTGTGAAAAAAGTTTCGAAAAATCTCTTGTCGTTTTCAAGAGATAGCATGTTTTTCTGGTGATATTATGATATCTTTTTGGGGCATTTTAAGACTTTTGTGAAATTCTCCATCTATTGAAGTAAAAATGATGGAATAATCAGCATAAACTATTATGTTATCCTGATAGGTGACTGTTGGTGAGGGAGAAATATGTGAATTCTTGAATTTTGCAAAATATCAAAATCATAAAAACTGACGATATTCTGATATATCTGGAAAACGAGAAATGATTTTAAAAAAAGTTTCTTCACAGGAATTCATAGGATTGACTGGTGAATGATATCACGCTGATTTTAAATTCAAAATTCAGAATTTTTAAAAATGAGGCTTTTTTGAGATTGATATTTTCATGATATTTTAGTGATATTTTGTCACAAACCCTGAATTTCTGATGTGATCCTTTTAGCAACATTTTAGGGCATAACATAATACAAGTTGGGGTTGCAACCTTCGGTATTAACTGAGATATTAGCTGTCTTTTTACTTTTTAACAAGACTGTACATGTACATATATCCCTCACACCAGCTGAATCGGATCCAGAGGGAGTTATAGGTCTATGCTACATCCTTCTCGAACTCTATCCCGTTGTTTCTGGTCGTTCTCACCAGACACGTTCAAACCAGAGTGCTAGGCCAAAATCAAACAAAACCACATCCCCAGCCATTGGCCCCTATCGCCGAAAAGACTAGTGGAATCGGGATTCTAAACGGGGTGATAGGCCTTTGCCACATCTCTATCGAACTCCATTCCGTTGGTCCGGATGTGACATCTGCCAATGTTTCCCTTTGTCAGGGTTTCCCCTTATTGTTTGGGAACCGCTGACAGATGACATGATTGTCTGTGTGTCCCCTAGAAATCTGATTGGATGATTTTATGGAGGTATAAATTCCATGAATATAGGTCCCTGCCTATATTCATAATAATGTCCACCCCGGCCTGCGATACGCAGGCCGGGGTGGACCGTCAGCTACCGTCCGTGACCTGGGGGTGGTGATTGACTCGGCTGGACTCATGGACGATCAGATCAAAAGTGTGTGTAGCGGGGCTTCTCACTCACTGTGGCGCATAGGTAAAATCCGGCATTTGTTAGATCAAGCCAGCACTGAGAAATTGGAGCATGGCTTCGTGACATCAAAGCTGGACTATTGCAACAGTTTATTTCATGGACTTCCTGACTATAAGATCAAAAAACTTCAGCATATTCAGAATGCCGCTGCTCGACTGGTCACCCGCAGGAAGCTGGAGCGTCATGCAAACATGACGCCCATTCTCAAAGAGCTCCATTGGCTCCCAGTCGAGATGCGGATTCGTTTCAAAATTCTAGGTATAATTTTCAAGTTGATACGCCACAGTGAGTCAGCGCCTTGCTACCTCACTGACATCATTCAAGTTGAAACCCCTGCATATCAGACTAGGAGTAGTACGGCAGTTAAGTTGGTCCCCTTTTCCTACAAGTCTCACTGAAAGTCAACTAGTCAGCAGTACGGTGACCGGGCCCTTAGCGTGGCGGCACCGAAGTTGTGGAATAGTCTTCCTACCAGTCTCAGGTCGTTGACACGCTTTAGTCAATTCAGATCTCAATTGAAAACGTATTTGTTTAAAAAGCATTATAAGTAAATCCTAGTCATTCAATTAATGTATTTATCAGTAAATCAAATGTACATTTTTATTTAGATTTTTATTACAATTAATATGTTTTATGTGTAAAGACGGTTGAGACATCAGTGTAACGGTCTTAAAACAATAAATATTATTATTATTATTATTATGTCAAGACTACGAGAATATGGTCAGAACAACCAAATTGTCACCAGGGGTATATTCATGTTATGTTGTCAGAACGGCCAAATTATACTATCAGATTTGATAATACGTTCAGAACTCAGAAACATGTCACATAAACAAATTGTTGCCAGAATATTCATATTAGGGAGGTTTCGCAAGCGCCCGGTTAGGCCATACGACGACGTTTATCTATTGTGGGTTTACCCAAACAATAGATAAACGTCGTCGTATGGCCTAACCGGGCGCTTGCGAAACCTCCCTATTATCTTATCAGAACCGCCAAATTGTACTGTCAGGCTTCATAATACGGTCAAGACGCCAAATTCCTGTCAAGAACTGAGAAACTTGTCAGAACTGTTCAGCGAGACCAATCAAGAAAAAGTGACCAGCAGATTTTGATGACGTCATATGCATAGTCTATTATACGGTGGCCCATAAGGGACACTTATTTTTCATTTTATGTGTTTATCTTTTCCGAGATAAGATCGGGAACCATATTGTTTTTGGTCTTGCTGTCTGTCTGTCCGTCCATCGGTCTGTCTGTCTGTGTGTGCGTGTTTGCATTAAGGGTCTTATATGCCAATGTCCAGGCAAATTTTTAAAGAGGTGGAATTTGATTGGATGTTGGTGCATGGTGATGTCCCATCATGCGCAGTACGAATGAAGATAAAAAGTGCGTGCTTACCACCAGAGGGCGTTGAAGATTTGTTTTTGATAACCCTAGGTGCAGGGTGCAGGAAGGATCACTTACAAGAAGAAATATAGACGGTGGCGCCCCCGAAGGAAGGAAAGGACCGCTAGGAAGTCCAAGCAGTTACTTTTCACAATAGAGTCCAATTATCGGACGGAGTATCTATTTTCGGACGGACGCATTTGTGCTCTAAAAGTAGAGCCTACTTGAAAATGGGTCTTCTCTAATTTCTTGAGGAATGTAGTAGGTCCGTTTTTATTGAATGGATCAAGGATGATTAACTGTTCTTTGTTTTGTTTGTTAAGGGGAGAGTGCGTACGCAGTCCACTACCATAAATGCTGCACCCGAGTCACCCACATTTGGGGTGATCGCAGGGGTCAGCCCAAACGAAGTGCAATGGAAAGGCCTCGCCCTGGGAGAACGTCCGTCGTAATCAACGATGACTCCTGTGCCAAGGGCGAGCCAACGTTGTGAATTTTTGGAGCATTGGAAATAAAACATGTCAAAATACCATAAAAGTACAAGTTGTATGACGAAAATGAAGGTACCTGCGGGGTCTATCAGTCGAAAGGAATTGAATGAGATACATCTTAGAATGCACTAATTAGCCACTAAGCTGAAACAAAAGACTACGTTGCCGGGACACTTTCCCAAGAAATGGCACACTTTGAAGATCAGACAACATGCGTATCGTAAAGTTCGTGTTTTTTTCTGCCCATTCCACCCCTTTTGGTAGCATTAATTTCAACAGACATAAGAGTACTCCACAAGTGAACTGCATGAATGCTGCCAATTTTCCAAAAACAGGGCGGCCATATTGGATCTGGATTTTACTTCCTGGTTCTCTTCTAATGTTCTGAGCGTGTATGCTGTCTATGAAATGCTGATCAAGACATCCTTGCCACCCCCGGTTCTATGGGTTCGTGGAATTGCTGCCACTCCCTGAATGTGTCATTTACGTGCTTCTCTGAGAAAATTGTGCCTGTTTTTCATGTTTGGCGAATTTCTTTGTTTTGGATTACATAATATAATTAACTTGTAATTCTTGGGATTTTGCTCATTTCCTGTGTCTATAAAACACAGACAGTGATCACATTGGACCCAAACAACAGTCAATCTACTGCTTTTCTCAGAGGGGAAACTTGTTTGGGAAATTCGAAAATTTCCATATCGCT
Source organism: Notospermus geniculatus (assembly GCA_002633025.1). Lineage (NCBI taxonomy): Eukaryota > Metazoa > Nemertea > Pilidiophora > Heteronemertea > Lineidae > Notospermus > Notospermus geniculatus. The sequence continues at coordinate 24,862 of NMRB01004223.1, forward strand.
GGCAAGTTACTTCTTTGTTATGTAGATTTGCACTATTCGCGCTCTTTGAGTAAACTCTGTTCGGCCAGTTGTGACCAAAGCACCAGCGACAGAGCTGAACAATACCCGCAGTGGACACAACAGATTTAGGGGCCGCACGTACACTGAAGATTGGTTTTCGAAAACAGTATAGCAGGGTGATCAGATTTAATCTGAATGTGAATGACTGGTCGTTTGACTAGCAGCCTAATTTAATATCTTCGAGCCCCGACCCGTCGTGGCTGCAAGGCCAAATTATCAGCTACGAGACCCGACCGTCGTTTCCCCAGTACAGAGTATTTCTTGCCCGGCCCCGACGGGCGTATACGCGTGCAGAATGATTTTTTTCTTCGCACAGTGACCGTGATGTAAAATTTTCTGCACCGTAACTTCAAGAGTGCGCACTGTAAAGGCCTAAAATGATACACGGAATGGTCAGTTTAATTTCTTTTTGACGGGGTCTATTGTCCCCATATTCTCCTTTTACAGTTTATGTTGACAGCTGCTGTCTGATGAAAAATATTTTTCAGGAGGTCTAGGGGCCTAAATTTTTTTCATCATTTCGGCTCAAGAATGCAAGGTTTTGTTCACCATTTTCTGACAGTCACGCGGGGTCGATATTGATAACAAATCGACAAGAAAAAATAAAACTACAAAAAAATTGATAGAAAAAGTATAGCTGTTGTGACGGGATTCGAACCCGTGGTCTTCAGTTTGATAGCCAAGCAAGCCAACCACTAGGCTGCTGTGACCTATGCGTTCATTTGGGGGAATCATTAGAATTTGGTGACAGAGAACTTACGTCGCGTCTCGTCGGCTCCCCAAGAATTGTCATAACTGGAGACCCGACTGGTTGAAGTTTCAGTCGGGTCCGCAAGAAAATTTTATGAACTGGGGAACCGACGGTCGGGTATATATCCACTGCGTTAAATAAACTGTGCATAAATATGAATCTTGGTACCGGTACCCTCTGCCCAGGTCTAGGCCTATAGGCCCATGCCAAATTTCGGATAGATTGGACTTCAACATCGCTGCCAGACAGCCATCGTGAAAAATTGACTTTGGCCATAGGCCTAGGCCTAGGCTATCTCATCGATAGTAAATGTTACCGGTAGGCCTACGATTTATGATGTATTCTGCAATATTCTTCCATCCTTTATTCAGTGTACCACCAGGCTAGCCTAGCTAGTCACACTTCATACTCTGTCACAGAGGTGAGCACAATGGCCCTGACAATTTCCTGTTTAACATGTTAGCCTACTTCCTGACTTAGCCTATGGGGTTAGGGGACATGGCAATAACATTTACTACATCGTAGGGCCTAGGCTTGGCCTAATAGGCCTATCCCGGGCCTAATATTCAATATAAAATGAGGGGTGACCTCATGAACTGGTGAATGTGACCAGACCTACTTCCTGACTTAGCCTATGGGGTTTGGGGACATGGCAATAACATTTACTACATTGTAGGGCCTAGGCTTGGCCTAATAGGCCTATCCCTGGCCTAATATTCAATATAAAATGAGGGGTGACCTCATGAACTGGTGAATGTGACCAGCTAGGCCTAGCCTAGGCCTAAGCATTCATTCAAGTGACACGTGACACAGAAATTCTGGACAAAACAAACAGAATATCGAATGGCCTAGCCGATATGAACAAACAATCCATTCAGGATACATTGCTTTTTAGGCCTAATTCACATTCACCCCAACTGAACCCAGTGCATTCACATCCTGTTCACCGAAGATCATATTAACCAACGACCGGCACGGCATTGAATTTTTTTTACCACAAGTTCATCATACATGATGCCATCTATATGCAATAGCACCAACACCTTTCTATCATTCATGCCATTCTACGTGGCCGGCTGGTTACTGCGACCAGATACCCAATAGTCATTGATGTACAGGTACGAGGTTACATGTACATGTGGTGGTCTGCAGACACATATTGCCTTCAGCTTGTGCTC
>NMRB01004224.1:9033-19491 GCA_002633025.1 Notospermus geniculatus
CTCAAGGATAATGTGTATGAGAACAATCCTCAAACAATTGGTGAACTGAAGGCAGCAATCACAACAAAAATCAGGCAAATCCCCAAGGAGGAATGTGCGCGAGTCATTGACAATTTTGCGCTACGTATGCAAGTGTGCCTGCAATGCCGAGGACGCCATTTGGAGCACATTTTGGAAAGAACATAGAATTTCGTTACAAACTGACTCAGATGGCTAAAACTTTGTGGGAAGATCATCCACAGACTGAAGTTCAAGTGTACCAAATTTGAAGAAATTTCACTGATCTTTGTAGGATTTATTAACATTTTTACGGGGGCAGCTTTTTTGGGTCACCCTGTAAAAGCTCAAAAGGGGAGAAGCCAGTACTAGCTTTTGGCACCTTCCTGTAGGCAAATAGTAAATACGGGATCATTTTACCCCAATTGATGGGATCGTCATGCACATACTTAATATTCAACATGTGCTTCAAGGTACCATGGAAGCGCTCCACTAGACCATTGGCCTGCGGATGATACACACTCGTGTGCAATTTCTTGACACCTAATCTGTCAGTAAGTTGCGTCATCAACTCTGACGTAAAGTTTCTTCCATTGTCACTCAGCAACTCTTTAGGAATTCCATACCTTGAGAAGTACTCAACCAACTTATCTGCGACAGATTCAGATGTGGTGTTTTTCAAAGGGAATGCTTCAGGGTACCTGGTGGCATAGTCAATTAAGGTTAGAAGGTAGGCTACTTGTTGCCACTGTCACTCCTTGGCAGTGGACCAACAATGTCCATGGCGACCTTGTGAAAAGGCTGCCCTACCAAAGGGACACTAACTAACTTGGCCTTTTCCGAGGACTATCTCCTCGCAGTTTTCATGGTTTTCTGACACTCTGGACATGCAGCGCAGAAATTCTGGACGTCCTTATACAGAGCCGTCCAGAAATAATGTTCCAGAAGTCTATTCCAGGTCTTTTCAACGCCGATATGCCGAGCCAAGGGAATCTGATGAGCCAACTCAAGCCGGTGTAATGACTCAGAATGCCTCCCCTTCTCATTGCCCTACCGGGCATAAAATAGACAAAGTCCCGTTTTTATTGCGCCCCTGGGGCAGCTAAAATCAACTCCGTTTCCAAGAAAATTGATTATCAATGCCCCCCTTCAGTGGTGATCTATGTAGGCCTATGAGTCGCGTCAATGGAAGGAAAGTTACGGTTGGCTGCCAGCTCGCCCCGTGGCCGAGTGGGCTAAGGCGTTGTACTGATCGCTGATTTCTTTCTTTCCAGGTTTAGGTAGATCGATCCCCAGCACAGCACTTTCATCTTTCTCGTTCTTCTCCTTGTACTGTATCAATGCAATGCACATGCTAATTAATGTATATGTATCTCAGTATTCTTTCCATTACTTCGCCACGACTGTTTCTTGTGTTACTAAGGTTATTTTGTTTCGTTTTTTAATATTAATTTTTGGTGAATACTTGATGAACAGAGAAAGTCTATTTTAATTTCCTTCGCAATCAATAATTCGAACAATAGGGAATTTAAGAAATCAAACGATAAACGTTAAGTTTACGACAACGTTACTTTTCATACTGCGAATTCACCAGAATGGATTATATATTACATGTGACATTTTCGGAAAAAAGCCTTGCCGTAAAGTTAACTTTTTTCGTTTGATTTCTTGAACTCCCTATTAAGAGTAGCGAAACTCTGTGCTGTATTAACGTGGTGCGCCTCCTCTGCACAGCTGTCATACACACAGGGACCTGACGCGAGAAAGTAGGGTTGGGTTCGGTACGGCAAAAATAGATAAGCGAGTTATCTATTTTTGGTTAGGGTTATCCCCGTAATTAGGGTTAGTGGGTCAGAGTTGTCACCGTAATTGGGGTTAGGGGCTAGGGTTGTCACCGTAATTAGGCTTAGAGGGTTAGGGTTGTCACCGTAATTAGGGTTAGGGGGTTAGAGTTATAACCCTAACCAACCATACTGTCTCGCGTCCACCGAAGCCACTGTGGTCATACATTTGTACCAATCACGATTTCGGATGACGTAAATGGTTGACAAAAATACATGCGTGAAGGCCTAACTGTCAGATATTTAGGTGTCAGTGGAAAAGAATAATTGGAATAAGAGTAAAAAAATAATGAGAAACATTTATATTGCAAAATAACGATTCTTGTACGAGTAGGACATTCAAGTACCTAACAATAGCATACCAACAAGGGGAAACAGCCGAGCATGTGCATAGCATTAATATTAGTACAAGGAAAACGACGAGAAAGAAAGTTCTGTGCTGGGGATCGATCTACCTAAACCTGGAAAGAAAGAAATCATTAGAACGACGCCTTTGCCCACTCGGCTACGGGGCGAGCTGGCAGCAGGCCAAAAATTTCCTTCCAATGAACCGAACCTCTACGTATGCCTATACTAATAGCTGTATGAAATAGATTCGAGGAGGCATTCACAGACGGGGCAGCCATAATCATGATAGTTGTAATGCCGCCCATTGCCCCCCTAACAAGAATGCCCGGGGAGGCAATGCTCCCGGGGCATTCCTTTTAGGGGGGCAATGATAAACATTACACCGGTCCTTCCTGTATCCCTGCGGTACTAAAAGTTGGTCAATGAATGGTCCATTCTTATCAAGAAACCTACGATACATAAGACCATCTCTCAGAAAATAGCCAGAGTGTCATGCTTAGGTGTAAATTTCTCGACTTTGCAAGAAATCCCCTGTAATTTATCATCAGTTATCTGCCTTACTTTGAAATCGTCCGGTCTCAACTCCCATGTTTCCATACGGGGTAGCAATCTGCACGCAGCACCATCCCGAGTTGGAGAGACATGTCCATCCAACACGGCCTCCGTTTTCGGCAGTTCCGACCACGTACCATCATCGTTATCTCCTGAAACTGGGAATGAAGTATTAGCCCCTTATCCATGTTCTCGTCAGCTGCTGGCACGACAGGATCGTCATGAGGCAAACCCTTCACCATCTTCGTCACAGGTTGCTCCACCAGAGCCACACAACGCTCAATCGCTTCCTGTTGAGCATTCCGCTTTCTCTGGGCCCTTGTGGCCACGAAGGCTACATCATTGTTACATGTGTCCTTGTTTCCCCTAGAAGAGTTACTCCATCAGTTAAACGCAGATCCTGCTGAGACAGTAAAAATCAACCGGCAACTTCTCAAGTGTTCCCACCGTACAACAACCCTTACTTTTCCCCGACAGCACCACTTCCGCCAAAGGAACTCTTTCTGCCGTACCGCAGGGTACTGACGGACGCCTCGTTTAACATAGGCCATTGAACCATCTTTTTTTGAAGATGGGGATTTGGCCTAGTGATTAAGGCGTGCTGCCCCTTAGTCATGTTTAGTGCTGGCGATTGATGCCTCATGCGAGGGTCCGTGGGTAGAATCTGGTAAGAAGCAATTTCACCTAAGAAACCTGATTTCTATTTCATATTCTTTCTGCCGTACCATTGGCTAGTAATATTCAATGGATTCACCTGTGTAAGCGTCAGGAGGAACCAAAGCCGAGTTCACCAAGGTACTGCTACAACCAGTGTCAATAAGCATTACAGATGGAGCCCCATTCACACAACTTCATGTTCCAAAAACCCTGTTCTGGAGGGACTCAGACAAAGCATTGCTTTCTTTCGCACTACCACCTGAACTATCGCCACCTGAACTACCACCACCTGAGCTACCACCACCTGAACTACCCCCAGATGATTTTCCCTGGTTCTGCTTCTTTGTTGGACGCTCGTAAGAAAAATGTCCCCTCTGTTTACATGAGTAGCAGGTAACCTGGTCCTTCGCTTTCTTACTCGTCTTTTGAATCTGAATCAGACTGCGACTTACCATATAGGCTTCATCTTACCCTTAACAATACCATCTTTCAAGCTAATATGACTCTTCTTGTTCTTTCTCGAAGTGACGTAGACTTCGGCCAACTCGGTGAGTTTGTAAACTGGTTTTGGCGCTCGCTCTTTGATCCACACCTGTAAATCTGGAGATAACAAAATTGTTAACTGTTCTACAATCAAAAGCTCGCGGAGGTGTTTAAAATCATCAACTTCATTGATTTCCAGCCAGCGATCAAAATACTGGGCAACACGAGTCCCCCATTCCTGGAAACGCTCGTCAGACTTTTTATGTAAAGTTCGGAATTTCTCCCTGTAAGCTTCGGAGCTAAGTTGGTACTTCATAAGCACCGCCAATTTTAGTTTATCATAGGACCCAATGTCCTCAACGGGCATCAAAGCATAGGCTTCCCGTGCCTTGTCGGTCAGAACTGCCGCCAACCTAGGGGCCCAAGTATATCGGTCCCACCCACTGGCTGTAGCCAACCGTTCAAACGTTCTTAAATAAGCGTCCATATATCCCCCTCATCAAATTTAGGAATCTTAGGTGCATTTCTATTGTTTGGTTTGTCTTTAGTTTCTGCCCTACTAAGGTTTAACATGTTTAACATGTTCCTGGTACATCCAGTGACGGCCGAAGGCCGTCACTGGATGTACCAGGAACATTCTATGACAGGGTACATTAAACTTCGTTACACGGGGCTTCATGAAACCCGTGACTGAAAAACACGGGTTTTTGAGAAACGACAAGCTCGCCGTGCTTTTCAAATCCCCATGTTTACGTTAGTTCTTCGCACGGCTACAGATGGCGCAGCCATTAAGTGATGTCGTTTTCGCGCTTCCAACAATGTGTGCCAATACAGAAATGACCGAAGAGTCAATGCGTGCAGGGCAACTGTCGCCGGGCTACTTAACTACAATGTAGTAGTGTGACCTCTCGCCGGGATTTTCGTGCACACGGGTTTGACACGAGTCTGGAAAAACATGGGTATTTTCAACAGGTGTAACCATAGCTTATGTCATAAGTTTTCATTGATCTGAATCAAACCTGTTTCGAAATAGGTCATACCACACAGAAGAAACACCCAACCGTAGCCCAAGCCAGGCCTAAAATCTTATCTATCAGCTAGTAGGCCTATATGCTGATCTACATACACACACGTCAATAGATGGAAAGAATACTTCATATACATGTCGGCCTATATAGTATTCAAAGGTCTCCAAGAGCTACGATATCAGAATGTAAGCAATGACTTTGTCATTCTAATGTTAACATATTCAATATCCCGATTCATCTCAATAACTTCTTTCAAATTAAATTCGTAAACACCAGATATAAAGAATATGTCATGACTTGAAATGCTAATGAAGCATTAAAACCCCGAGCCTGGGCAAGATAGGCCTATCCCCGATCGTGTAGTGAAGTTGCTGATCCGGTAATATTGACGTTTGTTGTGCCTAGCCCATGATTATCATAGCCGTCTACTGCGCAGTCAACTTGCGCATTCGCCCTCTCCGATTTCGGATAATTTTCTTTTCGTTTTTGGTCGTATAACTGCTCGAGGTAAGTTCCAACATTTGCCGTTATTACTGTACACAACAAAATAACATCATTCATGTCATTGTTTCATGTTATGATGATGCATGTACTTTATGAAAAGATTTTTTTTGTTCCGATTATTTTGCTTGCCAAAGTTGGGTAGGCCTACCGATCATAAGGTCAGGCAAGCTCAAAATGAATGAGAACCGTGTAATCTTGATTCCTTAATTCCTTTATAAAGGAATTAGGCTTTAGCAACGCATTAGGTTGAGTACCTACCACATAGGTGGATTGCTAAGTAAGGGGTACTTAGCACTTTTTTGAATACCGGTATCAGTTTAGGCAGACCACCTCCATAGTTGGGGTACCTAGAAGTTAGGTGCTTTATAGGAAGTATGACAACATAAAAATGGTCATGATGCATGTTCACAGCAGATGATGAAAAACTTCGGGGGGGGGGAGAGGGCATCCCGAAATCCTTGATGATCCTATCATGATATCCTCTCTTCTCTTGTAGGAAAGACTCCTGCTTTTACAAATGTGGATTCAAGTACCTTTTGTTGTGAGGACTTATCAGATCTAGTCAGAGTTACCGTCTGCTCCTGCCGAGAGCACTACAGTACACATCACGGTCCGTGTGGCTCCAGTTATCTGACCAGCTCCATCTACATTGTATGCCGAAATACAGTGTATAAATGACGTGTGAGTTGTGACAAATATTTGTCTAGGATGTTAAAGGTCAGTGCAACTTTAACAACTGTCCGACATATAGTAACAGTTGCAGCGTTTCTAGAACACCTCTCAAAATCGATGATCCAAAGAAAAGAACAGCACAAAAATTGACACACAATATATGATAAATAAAAAGGCAATTTCCAGAGTGTTTGCGAATTTTCGACCCCAACCGGGGTCTTCTTCAGGCTGGTACTTAACAATCCAAAACTCTAGAACAGACTGAGTTTCGGATTGTTAAGTACCAGCCTGAAGAAGACCCCGGTTGGGGTCGAAAATTCGCAAACACTCTGGAAATTGCCTTTTTATTTATCATTCTCAAAATCGATGAGCATATTCTGCTCAAGATTTTCAACACTACAGAGCAATTACAAATTTTGATATCCGCCCACGTGGAAGTCATTTCTGCTTCTGTTTTCAACAGCTTTGAACTTATCTTTTTTTCACTGTGTGTAAAAAAGTGTCTGCTTGGACAGATTGGGAATGCTGATCTAGATACTACGCGGTCTGACTTGCAGTGTTTATCAGAATTCCTAAATTTTGGAAGTTTCATTATGTGCCTTCAAAATGACACTGCAATGTTCTTTTTCCACTTTACTAAATGTTGTTTCGATTGTGGTTCGATTATCTTACTTTTCCCTTGTAGGAGAGTCTGCTGTGGTACAACAAGCCATCACGGACTGGGGTGACTGTTCCTACTGCATGGTGCTCACTGATTTATCCAAATGTGCAAGGAAAGTCAGCTATTGTTAGCACAGGGTACAAGAAGCCATCAGGGACTGGGTGGACTGTTCACGACTCATCCTGCTGGTGCTCTCTGATTTAAAAAAAAAGTCATGGCATCCTCACGAAGAGCACCTGGTGAAGGGACACCAGATATAGTGATCGCTGCCATCAGTGGCGATGATAAAAAAATCCGGAAGTTACTCAAGGCAGGATCATCGGTCAATGCTAGACACAATTGGGGGTGGACTGCATTGATGATTCTAGTGGAGAAAGGTCGAAAAGACATGGTAACCTATCTGGTAGAGAGAGGAGCTGACGTCAACGCTATCGTCTTTGGTGGAAGGTCTGTGCTATGGTGGGCCATTGATAGGGGGGAAAGGGATATAATTGAGTATCTTATAAAGAATAGAGCTGACGTTAAGACGAAGGACTGGTCTGGAATGTCGCCGCTATGGTACGCCATTGATAAGGGGGAGATGAAGATAGCTAAGTATCTCATAGAGAAAGGAGCTGACGTTAACGCTAAGGACAATTCTGGAAGGTCTCCGCTATGGTGTGCTATTGATAAGGGGGAGAAGGAGATAGTTAAGTATCTCATAAAGAGAGGAGCTGACGTTAATGCTAAGGACAATTCTGGAAGGTCTCCGCTATGTTGTGCCATTGATGAGGGGGAGAGGGAGATAGCTAGGTATCTTATAGAGGCAGGAACTGACGTTGACGCTGAGGACAATTCTGGAAGGTCTCTGCTATGGTGTACCATTGATAAGGGGGAGAGGGAGATAGCTCAGTACCTCATAGAGGAAGGAGCTGACGTTAACGCTAAGGATGTTGCTGGAAGGTCTCTGCTATGGTGTGCCATTGATAAGGGGGAGAGAGAGATAGCTGAGTATCTTATAGAGGCAGGAAATGACGTTAACGCTAAGGATGATTTTGGAAGGTCTCTGCTATGGTCTGCTATTGATAACGAGGAGAGAGACATAGTTAATTATCCAATAAAGTCCGGGGCTAACGTTAACGCTAAGAATGATTATAGACATGATAGACCCAAAGATACTCTCGAATCATCTATACCTACCGGTCAGACAGCACTCATGCTAGTCTCTGAGAAAAGCGATCTTGATATCGTTCGTCAGTTAATTCAGAATGGAGCCAACATAAACGACAAAGATTCCCTGGGACAGACCGCCCTTATCAAAGCTTCTCGTTATGGACACACTGAAGTTGTGAGTTGTCTTATTAAGAATGGAGCAGAGGTTGATATAACTGACAACAGTGGACAAAATGCTCTGTTTTGGGCATCTAAATCAGGACACTTTGATGTCTGCAGACTGTTATGTGATGCTCAACCAGGGATGCTGGAGTCAATGCACGAACACGCAAAATCTAATGATAAAATAATGCAGATAATTGCTTTATTATCAACACCTGAAAATCAACAAACAATAGACCTTGGGGGTATAAACAATGTAGATACCCTCCGCATGGCTCTCATCCAAGCGGCGAATGGCCGACTAGATGTGAAGGGACACCGACGCTTACCTTTACAAGACGTCATCGAATACACCATGTTAGATGACCTGCCTTCACTCGGGTCTGATCTACTGAAAGCCACCACTTCCTTGCCAGATACAGTGACTGATAATCTTCCGAAAGTTTCTGATCTGATCAGATGTCCTGGCATCGGTGATGTACACAGTATAGCGGCAGGGAAGTCTGGGGACATTATAGGCTATATCAATGATTGCAATCAGAGAATTAACAAGGAATTGGGAAAAACGACAATGATGCATGAGTATATCGAATTCATCAGGCCGTATGGTACCGGTAGTTCAGCAGAGCGAGCGAAGGTCATGGTTCCTGATGAAAATGACTATATCATGGGTGTTTGGAAATACGGTTACGGCAATGTAGACCATTTCCAGGATGGCTATGTACAATATGATACACAGTACAGGATGAAATCAAGTAAAACTTTTCATGATGATTTCTGCTCCAGTTTAGAAAATGCATTGTCAAAAGTGGATATACGGATCTGCTCAGAAGTGGGTAAGGTGAGAGATGGCGGCCATGCAAGCACGGAAATAAAAATCGAATGTGACCCCAACATTGATAAGACCCTGGTGATATCTGTTGACTTGGTGCCGGCTATTTACTTCGGGTTTTGGCCAGACTATCTCATTCCGAGGACGTGGATGATGGATAGAGATGAACTAAAGGAACATGGTTTCTACCTGGTGGCCAAGCCGCCTCACAAGAACAGTGAACTTGGTAAGTTAATGAGAGAAAATAACCAGGAAGACCAGCGTACACAACTCTACCGTATCTCCTTTCCTCATCTCGAGACGGAGCATATTAGAAGTCTAGAACCCTGGGTTAGAGATGCATACATCGCGGCAAAGTGTCTACGCAACCCTGATGTCTGCAGGATAATGATACAGGACAAGGATGGTTTCCTTTACAACACGGACAAATATGTCACTAGCTATTACCTGAAAACTGTCTTCCTACACAACGTTGAGGACTTCCTCAATAGGAAAATGAATTTGATGCAGATGGTACGTATCATATACAGGGACCTGGAAAGTTACCTGACCAAGGGTAACCTTCCGATGTTCTGGAATCCTAAGTGGAACGTCCTGGTTGGACAGAAGATCGACCCAAAGAAATCACTTCGGGTGTCAAGGCTGCTGAGACAGTTTGTGGATAAACTCTACAAAAAGGAGATGTTAGAATCTGGCGCTGGTGGAGAAGAGGAGCAGGTACGCTCTGAAAGAATATTTTCCAGCCTCCGTTATGAACTGAATCTGTTGGAGCTGATAGTGAGGTCGCTGCAGAGAAAGGGCATGTCAGAACCTGGTGACAGGTATTCAAATAATGCTGGAGGAGAGGAAGATGCAAGCTCTGTTGCAACCTTTTCCAGCCTCCTTAATGAACTGGACATGTTTGAAAGCACAATGAGGTGGCAGCTGAGACACTTTTTGAATCAAAACGAGACGTCAGGAAAGGAAGAGACAAGTTATGAGGGAACCTTTTCCACCCTCTTGGAGGAGCTGATGGGGATAAAAGGGATGCTGGAGAAAAAGTTCTACCGGAGAGAAATGATGATAAAAACATTTTCCACTCTCCTGGAGGAACTGATGCTGATACTAGAGAGGCTGACGACAAAGTTATTTGATGAAAAGGAACCGTCAGGATCTAGTGCTGGTGTTGGTGGAGGAGAGGAAGAGACAAGATCTGTGGGTCATCGTCTTGTACAGGTCATAAGACAGGTCTGTTGCTGTAAATGTTGCACTTGTTCTTGCGGAGCACAGGAACAGACAAACTCTCTTTCTGACATTATGTTAAGGATGTTTGAATATGGTGGTTTTCCAGGTGTAGGAGAGGAACAGAAGACTTCTGTGGGAACCTATTCCAGCCTCCTGGGACCTGTCAGTAAGTTGGGATACTTTTTCTTCTCTGAGGATGAAACTGACGAGATATATGATTATGTGACATTCGTGTAGGAAAGAACGGACGCTGTTAGTGGAGATGGTCGGGGGGGGGGGGAGGGAGGGGGTAATAGACCTGATGAGAAGGCCTTTTTCTGGAGAAGAAAGTGACCAGGAACATGA
>NMRB01004224.1:20917-31894 GCA_002633025.1 Notospermus geniculatus
AACCAAGGGGGTCTAATAAGGTATGTATCTTGATTCAACAAGGATTGTAAGCCAATCATGTGGTATTAACCCCTTCCCACCCAAGGCTAAGGAACTAAAGATATCATTTCGATTCACCAGGGATGTTGATCAGGTTTCATTCCTCCATGGTAGACCTGAGTCACCAATCATTTCTTTATCTGGAAAGAGTGCAGGAAATGTGGTGATTTCACGTTTTCAAGTCATCCTGGAGTCACACATAAAACTCATTATTTAAATTGAACTCAATATTAACCCTTTGCCATTCAGTCACTTAATAATATCTCTCAGTTACCATAGACTGTCAACTCAGTTTCACAGCAGATCTGCCCTCCTCCAGACCAAACCAAGCAAAGATCTCACAATTTGAATCTCCACCCAGTCTCCACCCTTTAATGTAAAGCAGATTTCACCCTTTCACTCAGCCAGTGAACCTTCCATTCAAAATCTTCCTGTCTGGGGACCATCAAATTTGCTGTCAAGCAAATTTCTCAGTTCTAGTTTCATGCATGTCCTGGCTCGGGATCGAACCCACACACTGACCCTGTTAGGATTGAAAGTCAAGCGTGTTGGACCACTCGACCACTCGAGGGACTGTCAAAGCCATGCTTACTTGGCAAACACCATCCAACTTGCCTGCAAAGGAGTGAAACCCGTGTTGACAGGCACAATATTTAGTACACAACACTACGAAGTCCCTTTCACCGACCAGGCCAATGTACATGTAGGCCCGAGGCCCTAAACATGGTTTCTGCTTGCTCTTGACTGGCGTCTAGCACGACTCATTTTTACAACAATACTTTCACCATCGAACATAGAAAATCGAGCGTCAAATGCCCTCATGGGAACTTATTTTTAATCATCTATATGTGCGTAAAATCATAAAGGAATCAACCATAAAGGTTTAACTGCGAACGATGAACTTACTGAGGGATACACTTCATGTGTTGCCACCAGATGTCTCTCACTGCCTGAATTTTGGCTTTACGTAATAGGCACGAGCTTCAACTTTTTTTGTGGTGAAGAGGTACAATTCCATTTCTGAGGATAGCAGAGCGATTTTCAGGACAATTTGTGCTCCATGTGCAATGTACGTCAGCCTATTCAAATGTACACAGATGACCCTGCGCTCACATCGTTCGTGGGGTTTTCATTAATTTATTCCTTTTGCATCATAAAATCAACGTGCAGAAGGGTCTTGCCTATCATATGGAATAGTCAAAATGCAAATCTGTTGAGGTTTAAAGGGATATTGTCCGCATTTATAAAATGCTAAATTTGTAAGTTGAACCTTTATGGTTGATTCCTTTATGGTAAAATGCATTCATGTCATTTTCGCTTTACTTATAATTCCAAAGGGGAATGATTTTGAATATAACTACCAACAACTCAAGAAGTCGTGTAACATATAAATCTACAGCATGTATTACAAAGGCGCAAGCGCTCTCTATTAACATCCTGGGATTACCGAATCTGTGAAAAAATATTAGTTCTGTAAAAAAATGACAGGAAGTCCTTTAAAATGACAGGAAGTGCAGTATATCAACAGTACAGCCCGTAAATACTCTAGTTTCATCGATTTAAGACTGGTTCATTATAAGTGCCTGTGACCGCCCCAGTGCAGGACAGCGTGAATAGGCCAGGGTCTCTTGTTGTTCATTGGCGCACATTTTCTACTCGTGCTGATGGGCTGAAAGTGACTTGTGTTGTCAGTACGGATAATCATATTGCTATTTGTGGTTTAATCTGTGTACAGTGCGGTTGATTAACTTTCCGTTGGGTTTTGTTGTTCGGGGACCATGACGTAACAGGGTAATTCACAGAAAATATTAAACAAATAGCACCCGTATAGGCCTACTCGTGGGCCTGGTTATCCGTGCTGGCCGTTATGCAAAACCCACGGTCGGTGAATGCGGTAGGCCTACTCATTCGGCATCGGTTATCCAGGCATTGCTTACGTAAACATAGCAAAAGGGGCAGGCAAGACGTCAATCATACATGGTCAGCTCTATTCATGGATTCGAACCATGAGGTCAAAGTTATACAGAGTGGGCGTGGCTTAAATATCCAGAACCGGTCTTAAATCGATGAACTAGAGCATATTGTTAAAATTAAGAAGCTACTGTTAAACTACAGAAGCTCCGTCATTTTACAAAAGTACTTGTCAATTATATCACGACACCCGTTCTTCAACAGAAATATCTGTTTAACAAGAGATTTTTTTGAGTATGTGTGAATTACAGCACGATTCTGTAAAATATTTTCTGTAAAATCTTCGGTTTTTTCTAACAGTGTGCCACCACCCTATTTTCGTCAACGTAGGATTTAGTAATTTTTCTGAGTTCAGGAATGGGACAGGTAAGTGGGAGTTTAGAGTATATTGAAAATAGATGTAAAGTAGTAAAGGCATAAGAGAAATCCAGAAAAAAAACCATGTTGCAATACTAATGGCCAGTGAGTGAACCTTGTTTAACCAAAGTTAGTTCGCTGTCTGCCATTTTCAGGAGTTGGCTGGAAATGTTTCGTTTTTTATCCGTTTAATGAGTAAAAAGAGTTGATTTCCACACGCGGACGACAGGGATGGAAATGTCTGTCTGCTGCTGAGAAAAGGTGGATGAGAATGGTTGACTTCTTACGAAATGTACCACGTGTAAATGACATTACCACGTGGCAATGGGAAAATTTTACACCTTTTGTGTGTAAAATTTACCCATTACCACGTGGTAATTGCCCATTACCACGTGGTAATGTCATTTACACGTGGTAATGTACATTTTCGTAAGGGAAGTGGATGGGATAGCCTAGGTGTTACCACTGGCTATGTATGGGTTGGACAAGACACCAGTCTTATCTCGTTGGTTCCCCATTCCGCCGCCAGAGGATTGAAAGGGTTCACCTGAAGTTCTGTAAATTGATTTTGAAATTACCAGTTAGGACACCGAGCGTTACGGTTTACGGAGAACTTGGAAGGTAGGCTATCCATTGGAGCTAGAAATTAAAGGTAAAATGGTTTCATATTAGTCGAAGGTTATGAATGATAAGGGCACAAAATGGTCTTTTATTATGGTTTCCGATCACTAAAGCATGGCGCACTCGAGCGATTTTTGGGCGACTTTCTAGGCGACTAGCCTTGCGACTGCAGGAGCGACTGAACATATTTTTAGTTTTTTTAGTTTTTTTGGACTCGTTTGCGACAAATGCTTCACTGGGAGATCAGTGATGTCGCAGATGACATCACTGATCGACCTCAAAGGTAACAAGAAAAGGACATCGGAGCGATGTCTATGGTTTCCGATGATAAGTTTACTACTCTAGAGCTTGTTATCTGTGACCTTGACCTCTGACCTTGAGAAGAATTGCGTAAATGGAACAGGGATCCTTGATTAAACAAATAGGGGATGGTTAATGCAGGCTTCTAATTAGTTTTCCCCTGAAATTCTGAGTAGATTTGCACTTTAGAACTGTTTGACCTTGACCTTGACCTCTGACCTTCAAGGTCATTGTGTAATCTGAAAGCTCATCCTTGATAACCTAGGTGTAGATGAAGGTTTTAGGCTTCCACCATCACCAGGTTCTGTCTCATGTTATTTGTGATGGTTGGCTGTGACCTTGACCTCTGACCTTGAGAAGTATTGCATAACTGGGACAGGATCCCTGATTAAACCTATCGGGGATGGTAAATTCAGGCTTCTAATTCGTTTTTTCCTGAAATTCCGAGGAGATTTGCGCTTAAGAACTGTTTGACCTTGACCTTGACCTCTGACCTTCAAGGTCATTGCGTAATCTGAAAGCTCATCCTTGATAACCTAGGTGTAGGTGAAGGTTTTAGGTCTCTACCATCACCAGATTCTGACTTATGTCATGTTATCAAATTTGAATATCAAATCTCACCACGATATCAGCAAATATCATGCGACCGAGCAGGTGCAAACTGAAAATTTCAGTTGCAATAACATCCGTGGATGAGCAATGATGTTGTGATACCAGTTTCAAGTCACTTACTGTGGCAGATCTACCGATATGTCAAAATATCAAATTTGATATATCAATATCATTATGATGCTGACACTGGAGAATAAATTTGTTGATGCCAGTATCTGATCAATGTATCTGATCTCTATCAACGCATCTTGATCTCTATCACTGTACCATTCCTGTACCGGAAGAAGCACCTGTACAAGTTCCACTCTATAACAACTGCAACAAAAGTCACAAAAAAATTATGTAATAACAATGTTGATTTTTAGTGTTTTTTTCTGACGAGCTATTACATAATAACGATATTTACGAATATCCTAAGTTTTAATGCAGAAATATGACCAACAAGATATACTTTCATGTGCAACAGACCGTGTTAAAATTGGTCCAGTAGTATTTGAAATATTAAGATGTCAGGACGTGGAGATAAACTTTTGTCAATGATCTGACTGTACATGTAAAACGTTTGAACATTGAACCATGGTTTGCTGGTATCCCAATACCACATATCCTTATTGCTAAAATTGGCCATGCGTGACATTTTGATAGATCTTAAATTGTTCAGATACATGGGCCTGAAAAGGCGGTTTTTTTTCAGGTGATCAGTCTTTCAAATGCAGTGGCATTTGGTTTCTCTTCATTTGGTGGGGAGAAAAAAGTAAGCACTGTGGCATTTGCAAATTTAAGGAAATTCATGACAAAAGTGTGCGGGTATTTATTATAGTACGGTACGTCCCTGTTTCTGCTGTGTGCCCGCATCAGTTGCCAACACCACTTCCCGCACCACATTTATTTGTGTGAAACTTCTAAAGGGAATAATGGTTGAACTGACACGTTGTCAATTCACAAGTTTTTAATGGTAAATATTCACGTGGTTAGCTATCAGATGTCAGGTGTGATCACTGAATCCAGGCTCGGCTACAAATAGTGGCGAAGTCGGTTACAAATACGGTTAGTCCGCGTCAGCTACAAATAGCGGTTACAAATAGCGTTGATTACAAATAGCGCTGCGGCTACAAATAGGGTTCACAGCGACAATACTTTTTGTAGCGCCCACTAAAGTCGGCTACAAATAGTGGTACCGGTACACAACAGCGTAGCCTTACTGACAAAAGGATTATTCTGTGGAAAGATCAAACAAAAGATGAATTACAGGTACATGTGCAAAATGAAAATCAAACTACTTAAAACTTAACAACAACTTAACACCTAGTAATCCATTTTGCATCACTACTGAATTTGCTTCACAACAAGTCGCCCATGGGCGATGCGCTCAGCTGACTTATGATCAAAATTGATTGACGAAGCAGTTCTCAAGTTCCGGAGCGGAATGCACAATCCAAGATGGCCACTAGGTGGCCATATTGCCACCAAGTGGCCATATTGGAAGTTGGAGGCCAACCAAAATGGACAGGGTGAACCATATGACACATAGCATCACTATGCCTGAAAAACATGAAGCTGAATGACCAAGCCATTCTCAAGTTATGGAGCAGAACACAAAGTCCAAAATGGCCACCAGTTGGAGCGCAAGTAAAATCCATAGGATGCACCCTCTGACCCCAGCTCCCATGGCAAATCCACGTTAGTGACTGATGGGCTAGCTCCAGCACAAAATCTCCTGACTGAAACTGGAACAGGCTGAGGCCTAGACTGTGTCGGTTATGTGTGTCATGATGACACTGAGTGACACCAAGCCCTACATGCATTAGAAGAATAAGACGATGACCTGAATATCAACATCGCTCCAGGTAAACAGGGTAAAGCTACTTGGTGGTCTAGATGCCCAACTGGCATGACTGGTTAGTGAGACCACAGCACTAATTCCTGGTGGCGAGGTTGATCATGATCTTGTCATTTTATGTCAAGATGAGACTGTTCAAATCTACCTATCTGTTTCGAGCTCTCCATAGGGCCTACAGCTCCACCAACTTTCATGACCCTGGGTCTTGCGGTTGTGAAACGTGCCAGTTTAACGGACTACAGACACACAGACGGACGCCACTCAGTATACATATGACTAGCTCCGCTGACCTTTGGTCAGCTGAGCTACAAATGGCTCTGGAGGTAAAACTACTGGACCGAATCGAGGTACGGGTATCTCGGTCTTATTTTCCTTCTAGAAAGATTCTCGATCCATTCATACCAGTGGTTTGGGACTGAGGGTTGTGGAAGTATGCTTGTGCCTTTTTTTGGACCACCCAGTATGTGGCACAGGCATCGAAAGGCCAAATTTGAGGGTCTCTTCGACAGGCACAACGGATTCAGCGTTACAAGTGTTCCGTCTGTGATGAGCAGCATGAGGCAGCTAGTTTCTGAATGGGCCGTGTTATCGCAGTCAGCAGGAACATAATTTAAACCTATAAACTGCCCGGCGGAGGATTTTGACTCCAACAAAATCGACGACTGGAGCGACAGCATTCTATTTTTGTTGAAACGCATTCATACCTAAGTCGATGGAAATCGGTAAACATGCGTACACCATCGATTTTAGACACTGGTGAGACCTACCGTACACTTTTTCGTCAAAAACGCCAATTTTTGTTCGGAAACGTCGGTTTAGTACAGAACACTTCTACAGAGCATGGAGACAACCTACCTGTAATGGATCATATGAATAAAGACGAGCAAATGCTTTTACTTCAGCTTTGTACAGCATTGCCTCATGCATTTGTATTGCAAAATTCGAGTAAAAGCATTTGCTACTCTTTATTCGTATGACCCAATACCTAGGGCAGGGGATTGATTTATTTCATCTGGATTCAAGATGATTGAAGAACGATTCATGATAATCGATGAAATTCCTTATTTCGTTAACCGTTAATTCAGGCAGGATGTAAGGGAGGTTGAGAAAGGCGGGATACTAGGGAGGTTTAGAATTCAACCGATAAACGTAAACTTTACGACAACGTTATTTTCATACTAACCAGATTTTATATTGCATTTTCGTTACAAAAATAACTTTGTCGTGAACGTTTATGTTTATCGTTTGATTTCTAAACCTCCCTATTAACTGCTAAATCACTGAACGAAAGCGAGGCAGTGACGTAGGCCTAGAAGATGCTATAAAACGATCACTAATTACGCCCGATTAGTCAGACGTTTCAAGGTGGCGTGATGTTTTACATGTAGTTTCTCTGCGAAAGTTACCGAAAATTTCATGGAAATCTGTGCACTTTTGACCAAGTTCCCAAAAAAGGAGTCCTCTGGAGTCGGAGTCGAGACTCGGAACGTTATCTGAACCTCCCTATTTTCAAGTCTAACCTGGCTCCATGGGCTCCGACGGCGGACGCCCAAAGAACCAGTTATCGATCGTCTTCGAGATCCGAACAAAAGCTGGAGAGACCCGAATATAGCGCAATTCGGTATACATGTATCGACAATCTCCGGCTGTTATCGGCAGGTCGGCGCGACAAACATGGTTGCGAGAATCGATAACTACTGCTGTTCATATTGCGGACAAAATGTTGGAATACCATCATATCATATCATAAACAGCGTCGTAACCCTGTTGGGTTTTTGCCGGAGGTATGGAGTCCACGACAGGCTAGTGTCCACCCGTGTTGGGTCTTTTACTTGCCCTGGAATAGACACTCAGGTACAAGGGACCATGCCGAAGTATGAAACTAACTCAGGTTGGGTATTGATAATTTCTTCATCCATTACTTCTGTTGGTTTTATGCAGGTAAGGACGAAATTTCGTAAACCATTTCTCTTCACTCGTTTACACAATGCAAAGATAAATTACACTAATGGAAAGCTCAATGTCTTAGTTAAATACTGATACATATGTATGGTTTATGTAGTTAAATTTGAACGATCTCCTTGATAAACCCACTTTTGTGCGAGGTGTCCGATTTCTCGAATGAGGTACGCGAGAGGCCTCGTTGAGGGCCCCGATCGCCTATTATTTTCCCGCGCGCAAAATAAATCGAGCGGAGAATAGCACCTTTGCGGGTCGACTGTATAGTACATGGTCAACTGCAAATTTGGGCCCAGGCCTACATTATTGTACCTACAGGTGTAATCCACTAAAATACGAAATTTGAAATTTTGAAATTGTGAATTTCGTGGGCCGCAAAATTATTCTTAGTGTCATTATTGACTGCAACGACAGATTCCTTTAATTTCGCTGTCCTCTTTTTTGAGAATCAAGAAGATTTGAAATCCGAGTTAACTGCATCAAAATGAAAGGACTAGTAAGTAACGATATGGCGACACCTACATCAACAATGCGTTGTCAGTTTCCATCGGCAGTCGGACACCGAAGACTTCCGTGTTTATTGAATCCTCCAGAAATAGTTGGAAGAGAATTTATCAGAATTGATGAGGTTACTTTCGATAAAACCACTTATCAACCGTCTCACCCGAAACGTATTCCGTCGAGTATCATTTGTGCTATCCTGTGTTTTACCAATGATCTGCTGGCATTTCTCTTTGATCGCGTGGCTGTTTTATGTTGGTTACATATTCCGAGGTCCAAGTGTAGATTCGTGGACAGACGACTATTGCCTGAAGGCAGCAAGATCATGAGGACGAAGGTAAGAGAAGATAATTCTCTGTACTCATACTCATTCCATGTATAGGAGAGGGCTCTAATGCGCCACTGTATGCATTTGGTTTTCTATCTCGTGGCGGCCGACGTACAGGCATTGACTAATGTTTATCTACACTTGATATCTTGAATATTTCAAATACTACCGCACCAATTTTGACGCGGTTTGTTGCATATGAAAGGAAAGCCTGTTGGTCATATTGCTGCATCAAAATTTTGGAAATTTCGAAATTTCAAAATTATGTAATAGCTTATCAGAAAAAAACTTGAAAATCAAAATCTTTTATTTTGTAATTATATTTTCATTTTTATAGTAGTTCTGACAGAATTGAGGTTTCTGAGGATTTTGGTCCTAGTTTCATCAAAATCTGTCGAGTGGTTGCTGAGATATTTAACTTTTGCCAGAAATGCATTTTATAGTACTCATACTCATTCCATGTATAGGAGAGGGCTCTAATGCGCCACTGTATGCATTTCGTTTTCTATCTCGTGGCGGCCGACGTACAGGCATTGACTAATGTTTATCTACACTTGATATCTTGAATATTTCAAATACTACCGCACCAATTTTGACGCGGTTTGTTGCATATGAAAGGAAAGCCTGTTGGTCATATTTCTGCATCAAAATTTTGGAAATTTCGAAATTTCAAAATTATGTAATAGCTTATCAGAAAAAAACTTGAAAATCAAAATCTTTTATTTTGTAATTATATTTTCATTTTAAAAGTAGTTCTGACAGAATGGAGGTTTCTGAGGATTTTGGTCCTAGTTTCATCAAAATCTGTCGAGTGGTTGCTGAGATATTTAACTTTTGCCAGAAATGCATTTTATCAAAACGCAAGGTAATCTTTGTCTCAAAATGTGTCTTAAGGCCCTAAATATCTGCCATAAAAAGCAAACGTTCATCCACTGAAGATTTCGGGAAATATTTAAGTTTATCATACCTCAAAGCAACGTCGACCAATCACAGCGCGTCATTCACCGTCACGTGTCCATGCGATAATTTTTACTATTCCATGGCCTATATTTCACGGCATACCCAGTGCCCTATTTTAATGAAGTTGAGGTATGATAAAATATTTTTCGCCTCGTGAAATAATCTTTTTCACCGTTGAATAATTTTGACTATTCCATGGCTTGTCGTGCAATATTTATATATTATTAGGTGTGCATTTACTTTTGATTAAGGGTGTACAGTTGTGCCCAAAAATTTACATACACCTGACTGAAATAGTTGTTATGTCGATTTACGCCTATTTTCATTTAAATTTTGACAAAATATTACTATTTCATCAGTAATTCTAACCCTTCATCAACATTTCTAAGAGTGGTTTCAATTTTTTTTATCATTCTGTGACTTATTTGCAATTCGATTCTGAAGATTACAACAATAGTTGGTCAAAAGTTTACATACACCTTGGTGATTTCCTGCATAATTTTCTTCAAAAAGGCCTAAAATGGCCTGGAATGCACTGATTTGTGTCCTCCACAGCCTGTCTGATTACTACTGTTAAATAATAGGTCATGTGTGACCAACAAGAGGCCCATGGGCCTGGCGCTCAGCTGACATTTTGATGCCTTGGTTTGATATACAGTAAGGCATGTAAGGGGTACTGCAGAATATTGTGGTAGAGTTAGATGTATGATATCACCCATACTTTGTTTATTGAGAATGCCCATTTCCATTATGCAGTGACCTTGATGATCATGTTAGATCAATCTAACATGTGACAAGTTCTATTCTTATATAATGAACCTAAGTAAACCATATGACATTAACAATGTCCTCTTGTCTTAATCGTTTTCAGTTGTTATATTAGAAACGGCTATCAGGACTTGTTACCAGCCGCCCATCACACGCGCATCTCTCAGAACAAGTTCCAGAATTGGCCAGTTTACTTATCACTGGTTAAGCAACAAGAGTTGAGAAAACTGTCTGAGCTGGAACTTATTCCAAGAAGCGCATGCCCACTTTATGCCGGACATTCAAAAACGGAGATGTGCTTATCAGCCTCTCCCGCTGCCACGTCGCGGCTTATTCCATAAATCTTTTCTTGGGAGACCTTGGAAAATGGGGTGGGGGTGGGGGTGAACAACACTACAGCAGGGTGTGTTCAAAAAGTGTCCGGGGGGTGAACAACACTACAGCAGGGTGCGTTTCAATGAAATGGCCAGGGCCATTGTGCTCACCTCTGTGACAGAGTATGAAGTGTGAGTAGCCTGGTGATACACTGAATGGTGAAGGATTAGTGCAGAAACATCGTAACATTTACTACCGATGAGATATGGCCAAAGTCAATTTTTCAAGATGGCCGCCTGGCAGCCATGTTGAAGTCCAATGGAACCGAAATTTGGCACATAAGTAGACGGTACCAAGACACATATTTAGGCACGGTTAAAGCATCCTAGCTCCCACTGTTTATGAG
>NMRB01004225.1:0-30957 GCA_002633025.1 Notospermus geniculatus
ATAGGAACACTTTAGAACTGTACATATGAAAATTAAAAAACAACCTTATGAAGAGCATACCCTGAGTAAAAAAGAACAGTAGATATGAAACTTTACGCAACGTTACAAAGCGACATCGTAAACGAGGAAAGTCCAGAGTTAGTGATGAACGAATGACCTTAATTGAAAGAGAACTGTAGAAACAGGAATATTACCATGAACTTGGCGTGCCAGTTGGAACAGTCAAGAGTCTAATTAGCAGACAGCAAAATTATGAAGATCTAACAAGCTGTAGAAACGGAGCTTCCTTGGTTTGCTTAAGTTTGAAGTTGCGTCTGTCAGCTGGAGGCATGTTGAAACGCTTAGTAAGCAAGTCAGCACGTAGTTTCGATAGGACTGGAGGCAGGTCCGACACCACCGAGAAACCGCTGCCTTTACCAAGATTCCGCGTGGAATTTAACACAAGATCACGATCCGTCAGGTGAACGAAACGGATGATGATGTTCCTTTTATCCGGTTTACCGCCCGGGAGACGGTGGGCTGCAGCAAACGACATCGCGGCAACTCTCTCTTTGGGGATCCGAAGCTTGTCAGCCATGAAATTGCGAGCAGTTATCTCCGTTGTGGATGAAGGCTCATTTAAACCGCCATCGATGCCTTTTAACACAAGGTTCCATTTTCTACCCCAGACGTCTAACTTGGTCAAAGCCTCGGCATGGGACTTCTGTTGGTCGTTGAGCTTGGCCTCAAGGACCTTATTGGTGGCTTCCAGATCTTTAACTCGGTCAGCAAGCAAACCAATCTGCTCCTTGCAACTTTGTAAGTCGGAACCCAGGGAATCTGCCTTGTGGACTGACGTCCCTTCTTGGACCTCCAACACGTCAACTCGGTTTTTCAAATCTTCAACCGTAGTAGCCAGATGTGCGACATTAGCATTGACATTGAAATGGATCAAGGCAAAACACTTACTAATGTCCTTGAACTCGTGGCACTGGTAAGTGGCTTCAAGTTCTTCCAGTGTTCTCGCTTTGAGATCCAAAATCTCCTTCAAGGTGCGTGGCATTTCGACCAAAAAGTCTTCAGAATAAGGAAATGATAACGACTGACCGAAATACCAGAAAAAAGTGAGGCAGTTAAGTCCGAGTATGACAAGAAATAGAACTTTTGCACCCACGGTGAAAGCAAGCGACCACCACTATTCCGCCATCTGTCGTGACTCAACAACATGTTCCATTGACTATTGAATGGTTGACAACGTCGCCAGCTCAGTCATGTCAGTTAACCATGTACTTTCGCACCTCATCCACCATTAGTTACGTCATGCATTGGTTCCCATGCATGTATTAACCCCTTCCCACCCAATGGGTCTCAAAAGATATTTACATGTATATCAATTCACGAAGAATTGCAGGCCCATTATCTAGTATTAACCCATTCTCACCAAGTCTATGACATCTATCTCGACTCACAGGTGATATGTTAACCCCTTCCCACCCGATGCGAGGGTGTGGCTTCGAGAGTCCGGTGGGAAGCTAGTATCGGGTACTTACAATACATGAACATGTAAGGACTACTAGTAGTTGAGCCAAGGTAGTTATGTTTGGTATCAAACTAAAGCTAATGAAGCGTAGTTTTTAACTGACCTACTTTCATGGCCTACTGACCTACTTAAAGACCAGTTGAGCCAAGGTAGTCATGTTTGGTATCAAACTAAAGGTAATGAAGTGTAGTTTTTAACTGACCTACTACCATGACCTACTGACCTACTTAAAGACCAGTTGAGACAAGGTAGTCATGTTTGGTATCAAACTAAAGGTAATGAAGTGTAGGTTTGAACTGACCTACTTCTATGACCTAGTGACCTACTTAAAGACCAGTTGAGCAAAGGTAGTCATGTTCAGTGCTCGAAAAGTAGCTATTTTACTCGCCATTGGCGACCAGGAATTTACACTTGGCGAGTTGTTTACGAAGGCAGGACGCCATTTGGCAATCACCGACTAACGTTCCTAAGACTGCAGTGTGCCTTATCAAGCCGAGGCATCAAATGTCAGCTGAGCGCAAGGCCCATGGGCCTCTTGTTGCATCATTGCTGTTATGTTACCGAAGTTATATAACCCTGATAGGCATATTACATCATTAGCATAGGCCTACTTGAGGGAAAGTTTGGTCGTTCCCAACAGTTATGGGTGGTCAACAACTCTATTCACAACAGTTGGCCACCTTGGACAGTCGCATGAAATGGTGGTGTAATCATTATGTAATACAAGGTATGAAACCAGACATGCGGTAAAGGCTTACATAACTCTTTATTACAGGCCTAAGTTAATCACATTACAGCCATTCAGGAAATATACCGACTCATGTTGGGAATTTCATTGTTATAGAGAATAATTAGAAGATGCTGATGTATTCCTTTTCATCAGGCTATCATATACAGCTCTGTTATTTTGTAGGTCAACATAAACTGTCAAGACTGCCTCGATCACTATCATGTAGACTACCATTAACTACATCCCTCTGCCGGGGATGTTCCATCCTGCAGTCCATTCCTTATTGCTCTGATATCTCCCCAGGAATAAACATCTTGAGGGTAGCCTAGGTGGCTGGTCCCCTATGCTCTCTCCCCATGAAGGCACCCATACACTTAACGAGCAAAGTCGAACGCAACAAACTCCCACTTGTCGCTCGGCCACTAGCTGTCTGCGACTGTTCAGGGACTGTTACGCCGAATGAGTCAATGTCGTCCTGGGTATACCTTATGTTTACCCAGGATCATCCTGGGTAATCCTTTTCTTTACCCAGGACGGCCCTGGGTAAACATTAGGATCCTTAACTTTACCCAGATTGGAGTTCCCGAGTGGTGTAGTGAGGTTGATATTCAGCGTAAATCATGAAATGAAGGGTGGCCTCGAACTAGGCCTATAGCTCCTAAGTCCTTGAGAATTTACTATCGGTCCCTTTTGAAAAGTTGTAGGGATTGGTCTTTTCTCCCTATTCCACACCCCGGAGCAGGTATAGCGGTAATTTTCAGCCCTTTCGAGTTATGATCGTACTGCATGTTCTGCAAAAAGTAAATTCATGACAATGACGAAATGCACTCGGATTAATTTATACATGTTCTACCTAGGCCTATCGCTCCTAAGTCCTTGAGAATTTACTATCGGTCCCTTTTGAAAACTTGTAGGGATTGGTCTTGTCTCCCTATTGCAAACCCCGGAGGAGGTATAGCGGTAATTTTCAGCCCTTTTTAGCAATGGTCCTACTGCATGTTCTCTGCCGAAAGAGACGCACGTACCAAATTCCATCCTCGGAGCGATCAGCACGATTCGGCCCGAACTCCCAAGCTGGGTAAAGTTAAGGATCCTTATGTTTACCCAGGATGATCCTGGGTAAAGAAAATGATTACCCAGGATAATCCTGGGTAAACATAGGGTATACCCAGGACGACATTGACCCATTCAGCGACTGTTACTAAACCAACTGTCGCTCAAGAGTACAAAAGGTGGACTGTATTACAACTGTCGCCCGACTCTTAATGCCAAAGGAGTTGACCATTGTTCGCGTTTACCACAGTGTACCAATCCATGTTACAATTCATCATTGGCCTAGACCAGTATGTGTCATCAGATCGTTGTCCTTACTCCCCCTGCCTCGGATGTGGCCTAGCATTGTCACACATGTCATACCAGCACAATGACATTACGCGTACCTGCAGGAGGAAACATTTCCTGAATAGCACTGTGTTGATTTACCTCAGGCTTACAACTTGTTATATAAGCCTTTACTGCATGTCTGGTTTCATATCTTGTATTACATAATGATTACATCACCATTTCCTGCGACTGTCCGAGGTGGCCAAGTGTTGTGAATAGGTAACAACTCTATTGGGGATTGTGTACTGGTCATGGAAACAGATCCCATCCGCGGGCACTGGAAAACTGGGCGGGTCAGAAAAGTCTTCAGGGGTTCAGATGACCGCGTTCGCAACGTCATGGTCAAAACTGCGACAAGTGAATATGAACGACTCATAACCAAAATTGTCGTCTTGTATCCTGCAGAGGGTTGGGGAGATGATAAAGACTAGCCGTGTAGTCATCGGCGGGGAGAGTGGCATAGCGCGAAAATGACAATTTGCACCATGGTTAAACCGTTTTGAATTTGGCGCCGCATTACTTTATTTGGCATCCTGAGAACATCAGGCGTTCTTAGTGCTCGCTACCTTCGTCGCCGCACACAAACCCCTGAGAGATTTCGCCTGAATCGGTGGAGTATCAAAGCCATTCCAGCAAATGTTCATCCCCACCATCTCATCCCAAGTTGGCCAGTGATCGTTACGCATGAACTACACAGGTAACAAAGCTGACCCAGCAGGTCAGCATGAAATAAACTCCAGTTTCGCGACGTGTGGCCTGAGAATGATATACACATTCCGTGCGATGAATGTAGGATAGGCTCAACTTAGATTGAATCCAGCGGTGTAGGATAGGTTAATTGCCTGGCATAACTAGGTCAGCTGTGTCAGCTGCTTGGCTGTGAATATTACAAGGGCCGCTATACATACATGTATACGTGTAACTGATCTCTAGTTAGGCTGAGGTGGGGAAGCTGAGGTACTTCAGCACTGTGTTGTGCGTGACACTACGGTACAATCTACGTGTAATGCCTGTTATCTGACTCAGAAATGGCGTTCGCTGATTGGGCGCATTTTCTCAGGCGCCAATACTCCAGCAAATCAAGCGAAATCTCTCAGGGGTTTGTCTGCGGTGACGAAGGGAGCGAGCAGTAAGAACGCCTGATATTCTCAGGATGTTATTTGGTGTCACTTTAGTAGTACATTATTCTTGTATTCTGGTTTATTGGCGCAAGTTACCCGAGCGTTTCGGAAGTTGTGACCGCGCGATTCCGAGGTCAATGTTAGAAACCAAATACTAGTAGGCGCGTGATTCACTTTCACTTTGAGTTTTGTGCAGGTCGCATCGTTGAGCGGCATGTTTCAGTTTTACAATTTCGGTGTTTTCGTTTCATGGTTGATATTCTTGGCCTAAATTGGACTGGTGGACCGTAAGTGAATTATTACTGTTTTTTAACCGATTTCTGATTTAGAACATTTATTGAGTAATTATTTTAGGTTTCTATTTGGTTTTCATGTTTTAGGCCTATGTTTTGTTTAGAAGCGAACCTAGTCTCGCCCAAAGCATTGGCAATTTGCAATGGTATAAATATAAAGTTGTGTACTACCTTACTACAGATTTGAGAAACGTGCGTTAATTGGAATTGGACTTTTAATTGAAATTTGGTAGCTAGTTGGTTAGATTTATTGTGCTTGGTGCTAAATGTATTGTTTTTTACAGGTTTCAAATAAAACGTCGTATATGAAACTCCATCGTAATTTCGTCCATGTGCCGAACCTCGGGCACACCAGACGCCACCATTAATTCTCAATATTTTAGAAATGGGTAAAAAGCATGTGATTTTGCCTGTCAGAGACTTTTTAACGAGATTTAAAAATGAATATTTGAAATTGTGTATGAAGCTTCGACTTTAAAGAAGTACCGAAATCGTTTCAGCTTATCCCCCTCCTAATGATTTCAGATGTTGCTGCACAGTGTACATGTAACCAGTCATCTGATATGCCGATTTGGCAGACTATCCTCGTTGCCGCGGCAGTTGTCGGCGCCCTCGTCGCTATAAGTATTCTGATGATTTTTATCAAGAAACTTAACAAACGCTACCATGGGGGAGCTATTGGGGAGGTGAGCGACACTGAGCTTTTTACATTTTTTCCCAATCTCCTCCAGGGAGTTTTCGCAGTCCCCAAAACGCCAACGCGAACGCCAAACCCATAGTGCGATGCCAGGAAAAGAGCACCGAACAAAAGGATAGACGTTCGTGTTGGCGTTTCGGTGGCTTTGCGAAATCTCTATATTGCTTCAGCTTGAACGCGCATTCCAAAATATTCCATATGACCTTAAGTATCTCATGACTCGAGGAATGCTGTATGTGCTCACCTATAAGATCCTAAGCCGGACAATACCACAGTTCCAATACCACCTCTCTGGGCAGCCTTAAAACAGCCGTACACAATCTCGCAGCGATTAATTTGTGTGATATGGGTTAAGCCAGGCGCACACTGCCCTTGCGGCCTGCGATTTTTGACCGGCGCCTGATCGGCCGGCGTCGTTTACAAACGACGCCGTCCTGGATTTGGTTGCGTCTTGGTGTGCGGTTGAACTCGCCAGGATATCGATCGATACAGCAAGATATTCCGGAACTCACCGTAAATAGCCGACAGTGACATCATTTTTCGCTCACGTATAGTTATTTTGAAATCATGTGACGCCAGGGAGGGACTATTTCATTGGTCAACTACCCCACGATACGGCGGGAGGCACCGGTGAACACCGCACACTACTTGCGGTGGAGGACGCCGGCGAATCCGACGCCGACAAATATCAAATCAGTTATATTTCTGCGATCATGGTTGCGCCACGGACCGCCAGGCGCACACTGCCCTTACGGCATGCGATTTTTCACCGGCGTCACGAATCGCAGTGCCGCAAGTGTTGGTGTGCGGAGAACGCCGTAACCACATGGGCAACGATTTTTTTGCCGGCGGTCCGTGGCGCAACTACGTTCGCAGGAATCAAACTGATTTGATATTTGTCGGCGTCGGATTCACCGGTGTCCTCCACCGCAAGCAGTGTGCGGTGTTCACCGGCGCCTCCCGCCGTATCTTGGGGCAGTCGACCAATGAAATAGTCCCTTCCTGGCGTCACATTATTTCAAAATAACAATACGCGAGCGCAAAATGACGTCAGATCGGCTATTTCCGGAGACCTCAGGAATATCTTGCTGTATGGAACTTGCAAGTTCACCCACACACCAAGACGTAACCATACTCAGGACGCCGTCGTTTGTAAACGACGCCGGCGAATCAGGCGCCGGTCAAAAATCGCAGGCCGCAAGGGCAGTGTCCGCCTGGCTTTAGTTGTGCGACCATTTCGTCACGTTGCGTGATTGTGGGCATTTCCCAGGATCGATTCGCATGTGTCTTGCGCATGAATACGACGACCGTTCCAGTCAATCGTCATGAATAAACATGACTCTAACAACGGATTATTTCATATTACAATCGATGAAACGAAATATCCGGTAGTGCCTCCGCCCTGGGTGGTATTAAAATTGCCCTATTTTCCGGGTAAGGATCTTATAGGCGAGTACATACATATAAACATGAGAAAATTCTTTGGTTACTCTATCTACATTTATTTTAGAAACACAACGTTATTTTAGAAACACAATCTAAAATAAATGTAGATAGAGTAACCAAAGAATTTTCTCATGTTTAGTTTCACCTATCTAAAATGTCACTCAAAGAACTTACATACATATAGCCTTTAAGAAGCTGAATGAGTAGTTGAACGTGGAAGTTGAAGTCTTCCATTGTACAGAGTCCAGCTTTACATGGATGTACATGTCGACTAGACAGGACGGAGTCGTATCAAATGATCCGCCACTACCTCGGCCACTCGTAACAACATATCGTTATGTAATTTTGAATTTCCATGACTGCATGAACCCCAAACTTCTAAATCAACTTCTATTCCAGAACGAATACACAATGCCAGGGCCTAGCACTGCTCCTATCGAAACAGACTACGACCAACTAGTACTGGAGAGCCCAGTTGATGCTGCGGTCACCGGCACCAGTACCGAGGGTTTCGAGTATGAGCAGATTCATCATGGAACCAGGAATCATTACGACGAAAACCTCCAATACGCTGGAGATGTCGGAAGCCCCCGTGCTACGATATACGAGACTTGCCATTAAAGATAATGTATCACGACTTCATTGTTTACATTCAATGTTTGTAAACATGGCTGTTTACATTATGTTATTTTGGACTTTTGGGACATGCTGACCCACCAAAATGAATACTTTTAGAATCAACAGAATTTCTAGAGAGGCATGCCACCAACAATTTACTCATAAGACAAAGAAAGCCTGGACATAAACAAACAAAATATAAATAAACAATGAATTTCGTGGCCCGCGAAAATACCCGTGATACATTATGTTTAAAGTCCTATGTGCACCACAAAAATAAATTCTCACTCGTTTTCAGCTTTGTACAGTATTCAGACAGAACTGCATTTTGCTGTTTGTTTCATGAAATTATATTTGGCCGGTGCTATTTGCACAGCATGCTGTGTAACTAAGGAGTGAATTCTTATTTACACAGCAAGTACGTATTCGATATTCATAGGCATCCCCGCCCACATTTTGCTGTGTAAATTAGGAAAAGATGATATTTTCACAGCGAAATTCTAGAATTCGGCAAAATGAGCCATACATTGGCCACTTGCAGGGTACCAGCTTGGAACGAATGCTACTTCGGCCTATTNGCAAAAAAATCGTTGCCCATCGTTGCCCACTTGCTGTGCGAATAGTCACGGCGATTATGTTTAGTAGTAAGCGAGATATCAAGGATTTTGTAGTCACGTACTGTCAACGACTTCAACAATGTAAATATGCTAATTTATTCGCGACATAATTCTAGGCAAAAATTCATTCCAATTTGACCCACCGAGAGTACGCTGGATGGATGGTTTCTGCATGATAATTGCATTTTGTTGAATTTCCCATCACATACATTGCTTAATTTGTTACTAGGCCGCTCTAATCTGGGAAATGACATCGTTATGCAAATTCCCTAGTGTGACATCACTTAAAGGGACTAGGAAAAATTTTTCAAGCTTCGGTTATTACAAAATGCTAGTCTTTCATGATAAATTCCCACCGTCAATTCACTTTTTCAATTAAGTGTTAATTACTGGCACCCAGACAAATCATTTATCACCACACCATGGAGCATTCACCTGGTCACTGGGAACCTAATCAACATAATAGAGTACAAGCTCGCTCCATACAATACATACTGCGACACTGTTGATAGGTTCCCAGTGTTTGCTCCACGGTGTGGTGATGACTGATTTGTCTGGGTGCCAGTAATTAGGCCTAACACCTAATTGAAAAAGTGATTTGACGGTGGGAATTTATCATGAAAGACTAGCATTTTGAAAAAGCTTGAACAAATTTTCCTAGACTCTTTAATGAGGAAGTCTTACACCATTCTGATTTTAGCTGAGTCATTCACAAAATCAACCATAATTTCCTAAACGGTTGGAATTTTTTCACGAAATACATGTACAAAGCTCTTCCATTGTAATTCTGTGCCAAATGATTATACACGCTGCAAAAAAGGTGCATGTAGGACTTTAAGGAAAGTGGCGGTGGGCCTGGTCCGTTTCTATAAGTGAAACATTAGGGAGTTTAAGAATCCAAACGATAAACGTGAACTTTACGACATTAAAATCAATATGCCATTTCACTAGCGTTGGAACGTTTTCTGCTTCACGTTCGATAAAGGAAGCCAAATTGCATTGCGGAATGTTTCATGCCCTTGTGACCTGCGTAAGTCAGTTGTATTGCATTCCATTTCCAGGAATTTGTTGTGAACTAGAGGCCAAGCTGTTGACCCGAAACGTAATAGTATAATAATTATGTCATGGAATGGGGTATTCATAGGCTTTTCCGGATGGTCAAACGCTCTTTAGGCCTTTTGGTCGTTTGGGTGCGAGGTGAACGCTTTAGACTGGTTCCCGTCTTTGCCGCTGCACCCGCTGTCGCTGCTGTTCCGCTATACATTTTGACAAATGTAGACCCAGTCATGTCTATTCGAATTGCAACAGAAATTCATTTTAGGGACAAGAGTTGAAGATTCATTTTATCTCGAGATGAGATCGTTTTTTCTTTCTGTGTTGTTTCTGTTGTTCTGGGTGCTAAAGGAGCCGAGTTATGGCAGGGCAATTCTCCAGTAGAGAATGGATGTTACAAAATCAATTTTTTATTTTCATCTTTGAAATTACAACTCGTTCAGATCTGCAAAAAATCTAGGAGATTCAGGCCACACTGCTGGAAATTATAATGTGAAGTATTTTCAGTTATAAGGCAAGATAATTTTATGAAAATTAAAATTCATGTTTTTTGCACAGAATGTCCTGACATAACCTAGTTTTGGTACCCTTCTTTATAGTTCGACACAACCTTCGCGCGACCCAAAGGAATGCGGAAATACGAAGTCTGACAACAGCTTGCGGCTACCTAATTGTGCGTGTGAAAGTAGATGAGAGTATAATTTGGTCACGCTGTCCAATCGGTTATTCAAGAGTCATTTATTGAATAAGATTTGTGGTCAGCGTGTGGTTTGTGGTAAGCCTACTTCCGCATTCCACTGGGTCGCGCGAAGTTTGTGTCGGACTATAGCCCCCCACAGATCAGATTATATACACCCATGAAAACCATGGTGTTTTGGTTGATTTCACATCTACAAGATCTGATTGAGGAACAATGGGCAAGTACAACATAATACAGTTGGGATGAATATGACTTTGAAGCCTTCTTTTCAGAAGTAAATTTTTGTAATTCCGTTACTGTAATTCCGTTACCTTGTACTGCATTTAGGAATGTTGATTTCTCTTAGATGTAGAAAGATTTGGTGACGGTTAATATCTGAACTAAGAACTAACAACCTAAGCTGTATTATCATACTGTTATTGTGATCATACGTTGTGCGGGTATTGTGTAAGAATTTTTTTAAAGTTGGTGACTGTTTTTGCACCGTCTCTCTGATTAATTCCGTTACCGACAAAAGCCTGAAAAGCGGGCATCACTGCTCCTTCCGCTTGAATTGTAGACAGGGTTTGAACGTGTTCAAATATAATTTGGACTGATGTGCCCAGGATAGGACTGATTTCGTATGTGTCATGTTTGCCAGATAAGGGTGAGAGCTAAAAAGGGATCATCTCACTAGTCCGAAGGTTCACTAGTCCGAAGGTCCACTAGTCCGAAGGTTCACTAGTCCGAAGGTCCACTAGTCGGAAGGTTCACTAGTCCAAAGGTTCACTAGTCCGAAGGTCCACTGGTCCGAAGGTCCACTGGTCCGAAGGTTCACTAGTCCGAAGGTCCACTACAGATCCATGACGTTGGTTGGGGACCACTGCGGTTGTTGGTAAAACCTGGATTCAAAAAGCTGGACTCTGGATTCAAAAACCTGGACGCTGACTCATTGGATTGCGCCGCCTGAGATTTACCAATAGTAGTTCATATGGCAGAGTGTGGCGACTCAAATCTGAGGACATGCATTGTAAGAGCTTCCTGTCTAGCAGACGACACATTTTAGTTTAGGCTTGGAGGAATACTGACAGTATAATTCCTCCAAGGTGTAGGTTTGTACAATAAGCAAATAATTAGTTAATTTAGCAAATTTAAATGTGTCGTCTGCTAGACAGGAAGCTCTTACAAAACGTATCCTCACATTTGAGTCACCACACTTAAAAAAATTAAAGGGGAAGTGCAGTCGTGATTTGTTTACATTTTGTACTGGCAAATTGTATTTGTGTATCCCCAGCGGGCAGCACAAAAACAATCTCCAAAATATCTTTTGACATGAATGATTTATTAGAAACAAGTTGATATTTATTTACGATTCAGAAAAATATGGAAAAAATCGTATTCCATTTTGGCGAGGTTTTGTAAACAAACTATGTAAATAAACCACGACTGAACTTCCCCTTTAAGGCCCAGTTTATACTCCATCATACTACAGTCGCGCGATCAAATACAAAGGAATTTAGATCGCTTTCTATTCTATTCAATTTTGTCGCTTGACTTCAGTATTGGATGGAGACAGGTGTTGCATCTGCTAGTGTTTCTGTGTCCACGTATTGTTTGGGATCGCTGTGTGTCCTCTTTTGTCAAGTCGCCGCTTATTCCGTCCGACAATAGGGCTTGGAACATTCACAGACGGGGAACACTGGCAGATGTTACACCGGGCAAATGGACGTTAGAGAAGCCTAGGGTGGGGGTATAGCTAAAGCCCCCAGCACACGAAGCAATAAAATTGCTCGTTTCTAGCAATTTTATTGCTAACACTGAAAATTGCTTCTAGTTGCCCCGTGTGCGGACGGCGGCAATGGGAAGCAACGGTTGCTAGCAATCTATTGCCGGAATCAAACATGTTTGATTTTTATTGCTCAATGCTCATTTCCGTTGCTCCTTGTTGCCCCGTGTGCGGTGAAATGGCAGTGAGCAATGAGATCTTCACGTAACCAATTAACAAGCCGCTTCGAGTCACAAGAGCCATAAATGTGTCAAGAAGGGTGCCACGCCATTGATTGCTGTTGCCTCGTGTGCTGTGAAAGCCATCTGAGCAATATTGCTTTCTTTGAGCAACGGGTAATAAAATTGCTTCTTATTGCCTCATGTGCTGCGGGCTTAAGGGCCTTAGGGGATCATATCAGAAGTCGGATTATCGACCTATTTTGTGCATTATGTTTACAAGAGTTAATGTCCTGTGGATTGTATTGATATTTAGTTGCTTCATGCATTTGTTTCCAAAATCCTTAGAAATAACTAACTAAACTAACGTTAGCATGACTAGCCGAAATAAGCATCGAGTTGGGGGAAAAACATACGCACTATATCAGGAGGGAACGAGGACAGGATTTCTTGCATGTACCAGTACTTCAGTATCTGGCGGTATGACTGGTTCCCTTCCTTCCATGGCAGAAGACCAGACTAATACACTACGCAGGCGGCGCAATCCAATGAGTCAGCGTCCAGGTTTTTGAATCCAGAGTCCAGCTTTTTGAATCCAGGTTTTACCAACAAGCGACCACTGCGTCAAAGGACGACGTCATGTCACGTCAGCGGCGCCCACGACAGAACTCTGTTGGCGTGAAATTGCAAACTTTTGAGGCTCAAATGATTGAATTCCATGGCGATTGCGGCCAGGTCCCTAAGTCTACTTTCAAACTGCTTAGACATTTAAAAACTAGAGATTCTTGACTTCTCAATGGTAGTTGAAATGTTTCAAACGGATAGATAAGTGCGAAGCAGTCGGCCCTCAAACTGGGCACACATTTTTCCCAATTTGTAAACATGGTCCCCAACTAAAATCACAGATCTGTAGTCCGAAGGTTCACTAGTCCGAAGGTTCACTAGTCCAATTCACTTAACTTAGCCCAATCTGCATACATGTATAATCTATCAGAGTAATAGATCAAGCGTCATGCTGTAGACATCTTCATTTTTATTCTGAATAATGAGTGGTCCTGTCTGACTTTTTGTCTAAACATTCAGTTCAATTTTTCAACTAATTTCTTTTTGCAATAAAATTGAGAGCAGTTGTTTCGTTTGATCTTAGTAGATATCAGTGCCGCCACCTGGGAAGGACTCAAGCTATCTTTTAAAACCCAGATACGATTTGGATGTCAGTGTGTTCTCCCTTTAACGAAGTACCGGTAACTCTGGAATCCATTACCTCCTGCAATTAAAAACTTGGTAAATTCTTATGATTTTCCAAAATATTGAAAACAACCGCTAGGCAACTCGGATTTTTAAAAATTTCTTTAAAATGGAGTGAGGCTGATCCTGCGCGGCGCTATCGAAACACATGGGGCTTCATTTGGGAGCTGGCACAACCCTGAAGATACATCGATTCCCCGAATGAAATCTTGTTTCGGCGAATCCGCCGGCAGTTTCGGGGAAGCAATGATCAGCCGGTCAGCCTCTGTTGCACAGTAGTTCTCGTAGTACAGACCATGGCGAGAAACTTGGCGTGGTAGAAGGTTTTTGCTACACCAAAACGACGAGTGGGGAACAGCCATCTTCAGCACAAACCAGAACATCCGAAAAATGACCGAATGTGACCAGTTGTACATGGATGCCACCTTCAGAACTTGTCCCCGGCCTTACACCCAAATGTTCGCCTTACAAGGGAATTACCATGGGCGCGTGTTGCCTTTTTTCGAGGCGCTGATGAACCATTCAACCGTCGGTGACTACCGTCACATCCTGCAAACGATCAAGCGCAAGGTGCTGCAGTTGACAGGTCATGATTGGGATCCCACGGCCATCGTGATGGACTTTGAACAAGCGCTGATAATTGCCGTGGAAACAGAATTGCCAAATACCAGAACGGAAATGTGTTATTTTCATTTCAACCTGTCCCTGTGGCGTCGCACCCAGGAACTTGGTCTCGCTGGCGCCTACAGAAGGGATGCCGATCTACAGGAAATACTGCGCAAGGTCATGTCTCTCGGATTCTTACCATTGCCTTTGGTGAGGAACAACTTCGCCACGAGAAACTTGGCGTGGTAGAAGGTTTTTGCTACACCAAAACGACGAGTGGGGAACAGCCATCTTCAGCACAAACCAGAACATCTGAAAATGACCGA
This sequence comes from Notospermus geniculatus, assembly GCA_002633025.1. Taxonomy (NCBI): domain Eukaryota; kingdom Metazoa; phylum Nemertea; class Pilidiophora; order Heteronemertea; family Lineidae; genus Notospermus; species Notospermus geniculatus. The sequence goes on from NMRB01004225.1 coordinate 14,281, forward strand.
ATGTGACCAGTTGTACATGGATGCCACCTTCAGAACTTGCCCCCGGCCTTACACCCAAATGTTCACCTTACAAGGGAATTACCATGGGCGCGTGTTGCCTTTTTTCGAGGCGCTGATGAACCATTCAACCGTCGGTGACTACCGTCACATCCTGCAAACGATCAAGCGCAAGGTGCTGCAGTTGACAGGTCATGATTGGGATCCCACGGCCATCGTGATGGACTTTGAACAAGCGCTGATAATTGCCGTGGAAACAGAATTGCCGAATACCAGAACGGAAATGTGTTATTTTCATTTCAAGCAGTCCCTGTGGCGTCGCATCCAGGCACTTGGTCTCGCTGGCGCCTACAGAAGGGATGCCGATATACAGGAAATACTGCGCAAGGTCATGTCTCTCGGATTCTTACCATTGGCTTTGGTGAGGAACAACTTCGCCTTGTTGATGAATGCCCGAGCTACCCGTCGTAAAATGAACCGGTACCCTGCATTACTCGACTTCTTTAACTACGTTCACAATACGTACATAAATGGTCAGTTCCCCCCTGCTATCTGGAATGTGTACGAGAGAAATATGGATTGTAGAACAAACAATAATGCAGAGTCCTTTCATCGCGCGTGGAACAGCAGAGTGGGCGTACGTCATCCTAACCTCTGGATTTTTGTCAGGCACCTGAAAGATCTCCAGGCGGCAACTGAAAGTGGCATTCTCAGCATGGATAGGGGAGGTCAACCGACCAGACGTCACCGAAGATGGCGTCTCCTTGAGCAACGACTCCTCAACCTGAAGGACGAATATCGTCAAGGCAACCGTGACTTGGACAATTATTGGCGGGCAGTCAGCCACTTGGTCCATCATTTCTGAGTAGTGATAGATTTCTGTCAGCATTTGAAATTTCTGCGCAATGGTAACTGTGACAATAGCTATGCAACTCTCACGTGGACTTTTGTGGTGGATATGAGCTCAGTCTCTCGACTGCTGACTGAAAGGACTCCGAGATGCTATCTTCACTCATAGAGGGGTGTCAAAGGGTGTTCTCGTTCAGTTACATTGTTCTTGTTCTTAAAACTTTGTGAATTATTCTCGTTCTATAATCTTTGTAATTTCATTACGGACCCTTTCAAATATCCGAGAGGTTAATCGAGAGGTTAAGAAACCGCGCCGTTAACGATAACACCTAACGCTATTTCTGACGTACATCCGCAATGTAAAAAATAACATTAGCGTTATTGTTACCGTTAATGGGGCGATTTCTTAACCTCTCAGCTGACTGAAAGGAATCCGAGATGCTATCTTCACTCATAGAGGGGTGTCAAAGGGTGTTCTCGTTCAGTTACACTGTTCTTGTTCTTAAAACATTGTGAATTATTCTCGTTCTAAAATCTTTGTAATTTCATTACGGACCCTTTCAAATATCCGAGAGGTTAATCGAGAGGTTAAGAAACCGCTCCGTTAACGATAACACCGCTAACGCTATTTCTGACGTACATCCGCAATGTAAAAAATAACATTAGCGTTAGTGTTACCGTTAATGGGGCGATTTCTTAACCTCTCGAAGAAATCGCACCATTAACGGTAACACTAACGTTAACGTTATTTTTCCATTGCAAATGTACATCAGAAATAGCGTTAGCGTGAGTGTTATCGTTAACGGAGCGGTTTCTTAACCTCTCGTGTGAAGTATACGGTATACGAAAACGCCGGTTAACAATGGCTTCACGGTCGTGAATCCAATCCAAACCTTTGTTAACCGGCGTTTTCGTACACCGTGTACTTCTACGTAATAGGGGCCTAAAGGAGTGGTTTCTTAACCTCTCGATTGTGTACAATGTAATCTGTTCCAGGAATTTTGAAACTTGACCCGGATTCCTTGTAAAGTATCTTCAAAGGATTAAACTGTTCCAAATTATTTCGCAACTTTTTCTTGAAATGTTTTGTAACGTGTTTTCAAAAGGTAATTACGTTCCCAACATTCCGTAATTTGTTCGTGAAACTTCGCAACTCATTTGAAATATTTTGTAATGTGTTTTCAAAAATTTATTACGTTTCGAATATTTTCTACTATATATTATTTTGTTTTGGCACTAACGTGCCACCGTACATGTACCACAGCCCATTGCTCCACGGTGACTAGGAATGCAAGTTACACAATATACGGCTCTCCGGCTGCTCCATGTTTGCACAAGTCAAATGGCTAACAAGAAAGGAATTACTTGACTCTTATTGAAGCTGAGGTGTTCAACACATTCAATCTCCAGGAATGCCAGCACGCCTTTTCGCCTGTCCTCCACTCATGCTCTATGCGAGAGGAGGAGTGGTTGTGGATACCCTGGCATCCGAGGATGTTCAAGTCTCATATATCATTCCCATGATCTACATCAGAGCTTCGTCATTGTGGAACTTGCATTCCTGGTCAACAGGAACAACCGTTTCTAGAACACATTGACAGAATTGATTGTTAGGAATGTATCTACAATGCCAAACTTGAAGAGAATGAAATGGAAATAGCCCTAGACCCCCAAAATGAAACGTGAAAAAAGTATCAACTGAAACAATTTCATACAAAAATGTCATGTTAATTCAGCAGTCACATCACCTCTACAGGGTGGCCCAAAATGTCATAGTAAGGCAGCTGTGGACCAGGTTTAGAAATGCTAGTTCCTACATTTTTATCGGGCTACCCTGTAAATCGCCCCCCCCCCTCATATACTGGTAGACATCCATTAACTCTTGCACACTGAACCCAACTAGTCTCTGGACCATTTCAATACTGAGGTTAAAATGATAGCGTGAGTGTTATCGTTAACGGAGCGGTTTCTTAACCTCTCGTGTGAAGTATACGGTATACGAAAACGCCGGTTAACAATGGCTTCACGGTCGTGAATCCAACCCAAGCCTTTGTTAACCGGCGTTTTCGTATACCGTATACTTCTACGTAATAGGGGCCTAACAGAGTGGTTTCTTAACATCTCGATTGTGTACAATGTAATTTGTTCCAGGAATTTTGAAACTTGTCCCCGATTCCTTGTAAGGTGTCTTCAAACGTTTAAACTGTTCCAAATTATTTCGCAACTTTTTTCTGGAAACTTCGAACGTCATTCAAAATATTTTGTAACGTGTTTTCAAAAGGTTAATTACGTTCCCAACATTCCGTAATTTGTTCGTGAAACTTCGTAACTCATTTGAAATATTTTGTAACGTGTTTTCAAAAGGTAATTACGTTCCCAACATTCCGTAATTTGTTCGTGAAACTTCGTAACTCATTTGAAATGTTTTGTAACGTGTTTTCAAAAGGTACGGTAATTACGTTCCCAACATTCCGTAATTTGTTCGTGAAACATCGTAACTCATTTGAAATGTTTTGTAACGTGTTTTCAAAAGGTAATTACGTTCCCAACATTCCGTAGTTTGTTCGTGAAACTTTGTAACTCATTTGAAATATTTTGTAATGTGTTTTCAAAAATTTATTACGTTTCGAATATTTTCTACTATACATGTATATACCAGAGCCCATTGTTCCACGGTGACTAGGAAGTTACACAATATACGGCTCTCCGGCTGCTCCATGTTTGCACAAGTAAAGATAAAGATAAAGATAAAGATAATACATTTGTAAAGCGCATAAAATCCACACAAGCGTGATCAGTTGCGCTGAATACATGAGAAGAACATGCATAAACCCGTTTACGGTGAATTTGTTCTTCTGACTGGGTGGAGGTCGATAAATAACAGCAACTGTAATGGAGGATGAGGAAGAGTTCAAACGTACCTCCAAGATTTCAAAAGTCCGATAAATATGGGACCCAGATAACTTTGTAAGTTGTAGGGAAGAGCGATAGATAATCGCTACACCGCCACCCCGGCTCGGTCTGGCCACCTGCACAAACTTATAGCCCGATGGTGGCACAAGTTCAGCAATGGTCGGGTCATCGGTTCCGTCCTCATTCAGCCAGGATTCTGTCAAGTCAAATGGCTAACAAGAAAGGAATTACTTGACTCTTATTGAAGCTGAGGTGTTCAACACATTCAATCTCCAGGAATGCCAGCACACCTTTTCGCCTGTCCTCCACTCATGCTCTATGGCGAGAGGAGGAGTGGTTGTGGATACCCTGGCATCCGAGGATGTTCAAGTCTCATATATCATTCCCATGATCTACATCAGAGCTTCGTCATTGTGGAACTTGCATTTCTGGTCAACAGGAACAACCGTTTCTAGAACACATTGACAGAATTGATTGTTAGGAATGTATCTGCAATTCCAAACTTGAAGAGAATGAAATGGAAATAGCCCTAAACCCCCAAAATGAAACGTGAAAAAAGTATCAACTGAAACAATTTCATACAAAAATGTCATGTTAATTCAGCAGTCACATGAACTCTACAGGGTGGCCCAAAATGTCATAGTAAGGCAGCTGTGGACCAGGTTTAGAAATGATTTGTGGACTTTCTGCAACATTTGGATCATCAGAGTCACTTTTTCTGTCGGTACCTGTCATCGTCACTTCCGAAATCACCATCATCAGCATCTAGATGGTCCAATACCTGATGCAGTTGTATTCTTCATGGATGAATAACCATTCTACATGCAAAATACACGACAAAAATAAAGTTACAACAGCAGGCGATTATCCACGTGAGACTTCACAGTCCACACCAATAATTGAGCAGTGCCATGTTCAGTCAGGCCTAGAGAAGTTAGTTCAAGGATTGACCACCAGATGTCTCGCCTGGTGGGGTCAAATATAGCCCTTTGGGCATTAGTGGTAAAATTTAAATGTTTCCCTCATATGGTTCCTTACACTGGGTCCCCAAATAGGTGGGTCAAATTTGACTCCGTGGGTTCCCTAGGGTTAAGGTGACTCAGAAATGGCGTTCGCTGATTGGGCGCATTTTCTCAGGCGCCAAATACCCCAGCAAATTAAGCGAAATCTCTCAGGGGTTTGTCTGCGGTGACGAAGGTAGCGAGCAGTAAGAACGCCTGATATTCTCAGGATGGGAGAAACCCATAGGAATGGGTTCCCCTGACTGGACCCGTTTGCCTTGATAGTTAGGCTGAGGTGGGGAAGCTGAGGTACTTCAGCAATGTGTTGTGCGTGACACTACGGTACAATCTACGTGTAATGCCTGTCATCTTAAGGTGACTCAGAAATGGCGTTCGCTGATTGGGCGCATTTTCTCAGGCGCCAAATACCCCAGCAAATTAAGCGAAATCTCTCAGGGGTTTGTCTGCGGTGACGAAGGTAGCGAGCAGTAAGAACGCCTGATATTCTCAGGATGGGAGAAACCCATAGGAATGGGTTCATTCCTTGTCCCCTGACTCGACCCGTTTGCCTTGGGTTTCTTTAAATGGGTACAAGAGAATGGGTTCATGGTACCCAGAATATTTGTTCTTCGAGTATGAAATGAATAGGTCCTTAGGTTGCAGAAACCCATGATGATCAGTTTCATAGGTCACTTTGGCCCTGTTACAAATAGTTTTGCAAAAACATTGCAGTGTGTAAAAGGTTCACGTTTTATAAAACCTGTTGTTGTTTTTTATTAAAAAAATGTGCATTTTATGGAAATGGTCGATGACTGTTTTACGATTCTCGTTACGGTACCTATCGACAATTTTATGAAAGTGTGTGTTCAGTTTTACACATGTAGGGGTATGATTTTACGATTCACGTGCAGTGTTTTTACAAAATTCGGCGAAATACAATTTTTGTATAAAAAAACAACAACAGGTTTTATAAAATGTGAACATTTTACAAATTGCAATGTTTTTACGAAACTGTTTGTAACAGGCCCATCTACGATTGCTACCCGTTGGCCGGCCAACATGAAGTTTTCAACTTTTGTCGCCATCGTGTGTTAATGGCTGACATCTATGCTATATCATACCTTATAGGATGGGGTGAAATCTAAGGGTGGATGCCACCCTGGATTTGCCTGTTAAAGGTCATTATCATTGAATTTTTGGAACTCATTTTATCATTGTATATAAGAACTCAGCTGTACATCGGGTCCTATTGTCCTGTGCAAAGCTATCTTTTGAATTGTTTAATTTACATCCCATAAATGTACTATACCAACAGATAGAAACATGGTATCTGAATAAGCATGTTTTTTGTAGTTTTTAACTAGTTACGTAATTGGAAATGGCGTTTCAATGTATTTTGACCTATTTTGTGTTAATTTACATGAAAAACGATATTTCTTATTACGAAACTACTGAAAACAATTAAAGACATGCTTATTTGGTTACGAGGCAGCATATTGGGATAAGTTAACGCCAAGATAAACTAACAGTGATTTTTAACTGCTTTGCAACTGGGCACTCAATCGCCGTAGTGGACTCACCATATGGCGAAGATGTGGTCAATTTCAGTCGGCAATCGATCGGCGACCGGTATCAGTTCCTTGCGATCGTATTCAATCGGAGGTAGCAGGTTGCAAAGCAAATCGCAACGCAGAATCAGCAGTGGATTCCTAGCTTTAAAGCTGACCTATCCGCAGCAAAAGCCCCCAGGCGACGAGCAAGAGAACTACAAACGCTCTGCAGACTCCTCAAACGAAGGCTCAGAACATGATATACCCCTCGACGCCAGGAGGGCGCCACCTTATTTGCCTTCGAGCTTTAGCGGTGTCAACATCCTCTGGTGAGCTCCTACTGAACAATTTCCTGAAAGAAAAAAAATGACCCGGCTGGGAGTTGAACCCGTGCCTTGTTTTCTTTGCTCCACTGTATTACCCGTTCAGCCACCGAACTTGTTGGAAGGCTTATTATTACGTAAGTCGAAGGTCCACGTCTATGACAAACACAAATCATGTTTCTGTCAGCTGGCTCGTTGGCCGAGTGGATAGAGTGGTGGATTACAAATCAGAAGATCGACAGCTCGAATCCCGTCTATAAGTATAAATGAGAACAATTTTTTTTCTTTGAGTAGTGTGAGAGGTATGCGGAGATGTTGACAGCTCCGTTGCCTGTAGACAAATAAGGTGGCACCCTCCTGGCGTTGTGGGGTATATCATGTTAGTTCTGAGCCTTCGTTTGAAATGTCTACAGGGCGTTTGTAATTCTCTTGCTCGTCGCATGGGGGCTTTTTGTGCGGATAGGTCAGCTTTAATGTCATCACCAATATTGTAGAGAACGCCGTGATCAAGTCTCCCAAGTTGTTGATGGAAAGTTTTCTTGGTCACAGAGTCCATTCACTCGTCCTTAGTGTTGTTCAGTAGGCCATTGGTATAGACCCACTGCACACTGGGATGCGCCAAAAGTGAAGGATCATCAATAGACGGCGCTGTTTACGGGGATCCAATCACAAGCCATCATCACAGGTTTAACCGACGCCGCTGTAACACACTTTATGATTGGCTGAGATACATGTACGTGTACCAAATGCAGGCTAACTGTACATGCATATTCATACTCGCGGTAGATTCCCAGCGGGGATTCTCCGAATCGAACAGTTAGCTGACGGGCTTGGTTTATCGCATCAACTGAAGCAGTTTTAGAGCGCGGTAGTTAGTAGAGGTTTGAAACTGCGGGAGGCGTTTACATAGTCCAAGGCAAAGGTACCTCGATGTAAGTGTCCTATACAGACATCAAGAAGTACGGTACCAATAAGCCAAACTATAATTCAGAAATGCTTTTCGAAAACACGTCTTTTACCTTCAGTTTTGTGAACGGGAGTTCTCGTAACGGCCCGGTTAGTACTACGGCAACGTTTAGCTAGGATTCGTCTTTTGTTTGGAAGGACCGTTGACAACATCTCTAGTGCGTTCATCTGATCTTGGCGTTGTCCGGCAGGTTTACTTAAAACTAGAGCCGACAACTTCAGATCAAATAAACAACACTTAGAACCCTTTGTTTCACAGCCATCGTGTCATCGTGGCCTCAATTAGCTAGGCCCTTCGGTAGCCTGACTCTCCTGGTCTGCCCAAGTGCTATAATCATTGAGCAAGAAGGAATCAGAGAAAAAGGATGGGTAAAAAAGAATTTATGACAATATGAAGAATTGTAATGTACATGTATATTATTTCATAGAAGTAGTAATTACTAAATATGACGTGGGATTCCACCACGGGCGAAAACTTTCAGAACAACGATCAAACACACTGACAACAGTCAGATCCAAAAAGATTGGAATACGGTAAATGAAAGAGATGACAATGGTAATTACAGAATCCATATAAGCGTTCAGAGTCGCTTCTCAAACACGTAAATTTCATCGTAATTTTGTCTTCAAGGTTTCTGGGTGTGGTGTAGACGTAGACCGTCAATAGCATCTTAGCCGTCATTTGACCCAGGTGATGAGGGTTCAAACCAAACCATAGCCGACAACTTCTGATCAAATCAACAGCAAAATGCTCTTTAAAGAGTCACACACGGCGATCAAAGAGAACGTGGTCGTAATGTAAGGCATCGTCTTGAGAAAACACTTCGCAATGTCCGACGAAATCGCCTACCAGTTGCGCAGTAGACACAAAAATTGACAAAACTATTTACGGAGCCAAGAAAGTAAGTTGTTTCCAACACGAAGTTTTCTACCAGATCATTAGGGTAAATGGTGAAAGATGAATATCGGGCGAGAGCAACTGGAATCTGGTTGAGACAGCCGGGCATCTCTAGAACAATGAAAACACACACAACACTTAGAACTCTTTGTGTCACTGCCATCGTGTCACCATGGCCTTGATTAGCTAGACCCTTCGGTAGCATGATTTTCCTCCTCTGCCGAAGTGCACTAATCATCGACAGGGCCGTAGCTAGCTTTTTTTCGCTAGGGGGGCATTTTAAGCAGGTGCTCGACGGACGTGGGCTTTGCTTCCGAGCACCGGTGGGGCCGGTTTTGCGGGTCTCCCCCAGAACAATTTTGAAAATTAGATGCTCTGAGATGCGATTTGAAGTCAATTTCCTGTGCTCTGAGACACGAACAATAACAAATGATCTTTTATCCAATTTGATTTTGCTGAAAAAAATTTTTTTTTGAACAATTGGGCTGGAGGGGGCCCCCCCCTGTCCCTATGCTAGATACGGCCCTGATAGACGAAGACAGGAATAACAGAAAAACGATTGGTAGAAACGAATTGATGACCATATTAAGAGAAGTGAGGTATATCACGTAAAAGTGATGATTAAGACCAAGTGACGTGATTATCCACCACGGGCGAAAACCATCAGAGCAATGGTCGAACTCATAGACAACAGTCACATCAAAAATTAAAGAGTGGAATGTGGTAAAGGAAAGAGATGATATTGGTTATTACAGAAGCTATGTACGCGTTCCTTTTGGTGCAGATAGAAGCCGCCCTTAAAGGTTTACAAACAGCAATGTATCGTTCAACAGAGACCAGTACGGTGAGCCAGATTGAAGCAGTCTTCGAGAACCACAACAACGGCCGCACGTAAGCGTAAGCAAGTTCCGCGAATTCCTTTAAAAATATCATCTCGCCGGTGAAGTCGTATATCCCTCTGGGAGTTAGTGTAAGAAATGAAGCAGTTAGTACCATGCTGTCTGCTACCGCTAAAGCACGGAGAATTATTGACGTCGAGGTGAAGGGTTTCTCAATGCCGATGACAATAAAAGACAACACGTTAGCTGCTACTCCGAAAGGTCCGATGAAAAGCCTCAGTGGCACATACACAACAAATTCAAGTAGGTCCGACAAGTTGTGGAACGACCTTGTGGGGTACAGACAAGACCATGCTGGGCTCCGAGCTACCGCCAGTGTTGACTCCATTTTCATCCACATACTTCCGTTCATTATACACGTAGGCTTTCACGATTCAGCGGTTGCTAGTCTAATTTAAACTTGAACTGAATGGGGGATGAGGAGTAGTCTCGAACCTCTACCCGTCCTACCTAAACATCTGTACTTAGCCTGCCGCGACTGACATAGATATAAATTGGACTTCTGAAATAGCGTGAAGTTGGAGTTTTGTGCACTTGAAACATGCACGCTGATCGGAGGAATTACCTAGTCTGCGTGTAGTGTGTTTTGTTCGGTCCGCAACTTCCGATCACTTCGATTTAGATGGTAGACTTCTGCAAAAACGGCATAATTTTATTTGATATCTACAAGTTATTGTAATTCTCCGCTTTCGTCCTTTTACATGTCTTACATATGTATCATATTCCATTCCATTGAAGTAATGTTTTGCTGCATTTTGTGTAATCGACTGAGTGTAAGTGACACCGCTCAGTCTTCGAACAGATCTCAATCCCCCTCCTCCGTTATTAGCTCACCTCTGTGAGGTGAGCTTCTCTCATGGTGTGTCGTCCGTNAGGTCCCAGTCGCGTTGTTGCCGAGAAATCTATGACGAAAAAGTCAAATGGGGTGTCTCATTGTTTGCTTAATTAGCTGATTAATGAAAGATAAAAGCACATCGTTTACAATTCAGATGTGTAGAACAAGAGTAGCAATTTCATAGAAATACATGAAATCGATGCTACCTTTTTGCTTGAAGAAAATATGAATTGTTTTCAGTCGCCATTTGCAGTGCGCTTCCTTATGGCTACCGCCCCCTTAAACTTGAACTGAATGGGGGATGAGTAGTAGTCTCGAACCCCTACCCGTCCTACCTAAACATCTGTACTTAGCCTGCCGCGACTGACATAGATATAAATTGGATTTCTGAAATAGCGTGAAATTGGAGTTTTGTGCACTTGAAACATGCACGCTGACCGGAGGAGTTACCTAGTCTGCATGTAGTGTGCTTTGTTCGGTCCGCAACTTCCGATCACTTCGATTTAGATGGTAGACTTTTGCAAAAACGGCATAATTTTATTTGATATCTACAAGTTATTGTAATTCTCCGCTTTCGTCGTTTTACATGTCTTATATATGTATCATATTCCATTCCATTGAAGTAATGTTTTGCTGCATTTTGTGTAATCGATAGTATTACTACTGACTGAGTGTAAGTGACACCGCTCAGTCTTCGAACAGATCTCAATCCCCCTCCTCCGTTATTATTATTTTCTGGTATGTGCAGTGAATGCTACACACAGTGCCTTTTTTTCCTTAAGCATTTAGCCTTGTTTTCGTAAAAGTGTATTGTTGGCACTATCTAAAAAGCGTGGACCGTGATAAACAACAACAAGTGCCCCCGCCTCCGGAAATGAAAATCAAGATGATGGTTGGTGCCGGTGTGAAAGGAAAATACGGCCGGGGAATACAAGTCCCGTAGAACTCTAATTCCTGGGAATGCTAGTCCTAGGGCTTGTAGCCCTACGAATCAATGCTTGTCCTAGGTCAAACATTCCTAGGAAAAGGTGTCCCGCGGACATGGGAAACTTAGGATTTGAAGTCTTACCCACAGGAATATATGACCCACTAGGACTAGTCTTGTACTCCGACAGTTAAGAAATAGAGGTCCCAGATAATTAAGCATATAACTACCTAAGTTTCTGTATCAAAAATGGCTTTATTGTGCAATATGTACTTTACATTCTGGGCTGTTTTTGTTTCTTATTTGTTTCGTTTCAGTTTTAAATTGCACCCACTAATGGCCGACTTGAGATGCTGTTCTTCCTCGGTTTCCAGAAGGTAGGCACCACTTCCGGGATGGTCCAACGACATATTCTGCACACTACCAAATTGTCTAGCGGAATTCCGTGGAATTCCGCGTTTTCTCGATGCCGCTCTGATGCCGATTCTGATGGATCGGAAGTAATCGCTGACATGTCTGCAGTGCTTAGATCACTCACCGAGAATTGAGTGAATACGTCACCTCTCCAGTTGTGTAAGTGGGATAAAAGAATGGCTACCCATTTCCTACGGGTTTCCAGTAGTACCATCATTCTTACAAAATTCCCCCAACAGATTTTTTACTTTTTTCATATATTCATTCTACACCATACATGTATTGCGGACCAGATGGCACCGGTTTTATGCCATTGCAATTTTTTCTTACTTTCTGATGGTTAAAACCCACTGTGATCGCAGGTAATTATCACGATGTCCCAGTCGCTCGCCGATTTCGAGAAGTACTACATACTGATGACACTTCAGAAAGAGTGCTACAACGAAACCACTCCTTACTTCCTTCATAAAAAGAAATTTGAAAAGCTGCATTCGTGAATGTTTTACTATGAAGTTGTGCTTTATCCCCAAGATGATACCTTTATCACTGACAAATAAAACGAGTACTCCGTCGTGATACCCCGCAAACTCGTAATCATAGCCGGGAATAATATCATTAAGTCTCATTGTAAATAATAAGGGGTTGATAAATCCCTGGCCCAACCCTAGAAAGGATGGCATAGCTGAATAATCTAAATCATATACAGTAGTCTCTCTGAAAAGATAATCTATCAAAGTCATGAAGTATGATATGTACATGTATCAATATGACGAAAATCGATTCTCTATATCTCGGCACACACACACGCACACGCGCACGCACGTACACTATAATATTGCTCAAATGCATTTGACACCCACACACACAAGAATATTGCTCACACGCATTTGACACAGCCTTATTTGAAACGGCAGAGCTATAGTCCGGCACAACCTTCGCCCGACCCAGTAGAATGCAGAAATAGGCTTACCACAAACCACAGGCTGACCACAAATCTTATTCAAAAACGACTCTTGAATAACCGATTGGACAGCGTGACCAAATTATACTCTCCTCTACATTCACACGCACAATAACCGCAAGCTGTTGTCAGATTTCGTATTTCCGCATTCCATTGGGTCGCGCGAAGGTTGTGTCGGACTAGGCCTATACGAAACTAATGAAGTGGTGGATGGACCATGTGCTCATCTGGGTGAACGTACCAGAACGAACGACTGAACGAATGTACCGGAACGAAGTGTCAAGTCAATGAATAAGCGATTTCGTAGTTACAATTATAGACTGGTACCCGGTCTCTATAGACTGGTAGACACGCTCAGACCTCCTTCGGGTCAGAGGTCAGTCGGAATAAACAGAACCGCGTGGACGAGCATTTACACACAGTGAAGCACGCAAACCAGGCCGTTTTCAAAGTATCCACCGGAACCTGATCTGCACAATGATTTTAAGTCTTAAGTTGGGTCTTTCCATGGTGTTCATCGAAGTGCGGCAACCGTTTATTCTGCTTCACGTCTGACCCCACCAAAAATCACAACAGTATTACATAATAAAAAGTTTGATTTTAAGTGTTTTTTAATGAGCTATTACATAATTACCAGAGTGTCAAATTTTCAAAATTTTGATGCAGAAATAAGATGCATTTTCATGTGGAACAAACCGTGTTAAAATTAGACCAGAAGTATTTCAAATATTCAAAGTTTCAGGTGTAGATAAACTAATGTCCATGACTGTACAGGTAATCCTAATTAAACATGTTAAATGATTTGATGGTGTGGTCGTCACGGTGGTGTAGTGGTTCGGGCCTCCGACTAGCGGTCAGAGGGTCCCGGTGTAACGTTTTTCAGTGTGTCCCGTCTGCCAGTGTGACATTACAATAGATTGACGGAATAAGCCGCGACTTGACAATGAGAGACACACAGAGAAACAGCGAGTCTGTTTCCCAGTGTGTTGCGAACAATGGGAATCACACAGAAAAACGGCCACACTGGAAAACGTTACGCCTGGTTCGAATCCCACTGGGCGTGAGACTTTGGGCAAGTCTCCTTGCCTCACAGGCCTCTCTCCACCCAGGTGTATAAATGGGTACCGGTCGGAAATGCTCGGATTGTAGCGCTGAATGAGCAGCTCATCTGAGTTCTACTGAAAGGTTTCAGAATAGACCGGGGTTAAAGTGTAAAGTCGGATGACACCTCTACCGTTGTTGATATCCGACTATAAACCCAAACTTTAACTTTTTTTAACATTTAATTGAAGCATTGATTATAATATTTCAACCTGATAATATGCAGTTTGCTAGCAAATTGTTTTTTGGCAATCGTAACCCTTTTGATTACGCCATTAAGAATGGAGTGCCTACCTACCCATTTCTTTGGTTGGTGAGATTTGAAGAAAAAAACACAAAAATAGAAACGTTAAAAAGCGAGATACGTTGATCAAACGGGCAGGATACATAGTAGTTTACTGCGTAACGATGATTAGTTAGGCCTATCGTCAGACCGAATTTCCCGATCAAACTTCGTTGATGCCAAAACAACCTATCGCACAATGAACCATACATTTTCATCTATAACAAATATTTCCGAATGAACTTAATATTAACAAGCCTGCCGGTGTGAAAGGAAAGAATGTCCCGAGGAAAAACTGTCCCAGGAACAAAAGATCCTATTGTTACATTCTATTCTATGGTGATTGGTTTCTATAGCCATGCACCTTAATCCGTCATTGAACAATAGAAGCGGACACTTTTTAGAGGGGGATATTCTTTACTGTTACACCGGCATTGGTGGTTCACGTGGTTTTACCATGGGTTGGTAGATTTTGCAATATTTTGTCAAAAAACGTCATGCCCCACGCATACCACGTGAAGACATGGAGGTAACCAAAGAATATTGATTGGCTCCGTTTTTGCCGCTCCACTCCCGCGGCCCTACTGGGATGAGCGCCGTGGAAGTGGAGCGGCAAAGAAGGGAACAAGTCTAAACAAAGAAGCACTTTTTACCACAGTCAGAAACATCTCATGGGTTATTTAGCGGACCGCAGGGTATGGCTTTTCATTCGTCAGCGACAGAAGATTTAAAACATGAAATATCATTAAAGCCATGTACTCGCGAGGGATGAAAATGAAATCACGTTCAACTATCGCGACCCGCGATAGCTCCCCAATTTCATTCATAGCTAGCGGGATTCTTGAAAGTGATCTCGTGTGATTTCTAGCACCTTTGAACCATCAAAATACGGTATCGTCTACGTTTTATACAATAAAACGTTCATGAATGAAATGGTCCATGGACCATGTGCTCACCCTTTTGGACATACATGTAACAGTGTAATGACAGAGGGAGGAACATGTCAGTTATGAGCAATACTCCACCTTTCGCCTTGCCTCTGATCATAATACGGACCCAACCATGGCATGGTGTCGATCTGAAAGTACAGAAATAAAAGGTTAAAGCTGTTTAAATGTGGCAAATGACTTACGTTTTGGAATACATTTTCCGATGTACATGTCCGGCGGACTTGTATTCCTAGGGATACAGGTCTCCAGACTACAGGTACTAGGATTAGACCTCCTTGGGACTGCAGTTCCCGAAATGGATGTCTGACGGATCAGCATTCCTAGGAATATAGGTCCCGAAGACTACAGATACTAGGATTAGAGATCCATGGGACTACAGTTACCTAAATAGAAGTCTGATGTATATATGTGTTTTCCTAGGAATTAATGTCCATAAAGTTAGATGGAGGACGACATGAGAACCAACTCTTGAACGTGTACTTACCTTAAAATTGTTCTTGGCTGTTCTTCAAATTCTTCTTGGGTGATAAAACCTCTGTCATACTGACTGATAATGGTGCTTGGTCAAAGAAATTGGTCCCTTAAAGCAGACAGGTCAGATATACTCTCCGACTTGTATGCAAAACGTTTTACGCTCAACTTCGGCAGACCACGAGGCTGCCGAAGTCGAGCGTTCGGTAATGTTCGTAATGTACACTAAGCGTCCTACCTTGAAACACCCATTACACCCTGCACATACCAACTACGTCATCATTCACTCGCCTGACAACCGGAAGTGAAGGATCGAGGGTTCTGCATGGACAGAGGTAGGCTCCAAATATACAGTGTACGTATCCAAAAAAATCTGCGCCAAAATGCAGAAAGTCCAAACGAAAACTAATTCCGACTGCCACTGGAAGTGCGTAACATGGCAATTCGAGAACACATGCAAATACGCGATTTGTCCTCAAAATAAATATCAGCTCCGGCCTTGATATTAGCGGTTCCAACTGAGTGTGGTATTTTAGAATACGAAGGTAGGTGCAACTGCACTGCCTGCCACTGGTAATATGCAACTGGAATCTCATACCCAAGCCAAGGCCAAGCTGAAAGACTGCTGTTGCATGTGTGAATCTGATGCGATGTTGTTGTCCTGCTGTGACTAAATCAGAACAACTGCAATTATTCAGGGCCGCTGGGACCTTGGCCTCCTCAACCACGTGCAACACAATGACAAAAGAGCCCGTAGGCATCTTGTCAAGGGGTGCTTTTACGGGCCTTCATCGGCCCTTCTTGTTGTGTTATAGTCCAACATCGGTAGCTTGGCCTACAAGTTCCTATGGTTGCACATTGCTGATTCTGGTGACACAATGTCTTCTCCCGCTTGGAAACAATTGCCCACTACAGTCACTACTCCAAACAACTATTACAAAGTCAGCTGAGCGCAAGGCCCATGGGCCTCTTGTTCTTTATGGGAATTTCCCAAGTTTATTTAAAGCTGAAGGGGAATTCCAGTGACCTACTTATTATAAACAGCGGCTGATAAGCAGAAACACCGTATACATAGGACTCATGTGAGCCTACTGGAGTATACCATGAATCCGGGTCATCTTCGCTTCAACAAATAGTATCGTATTTAGTCATTCATTATCAGTTGTCACACTAGGCCTACCATTCCCGTGAATCTGAACCCAGGGCCGGATCCAGGATTGACAGAAAGGGGGTGTAGCTCGACGGAGGGGTGCGCACCCATTTGACAATATCTGATGCATTTCCCTGGCATCTCAGAGCAAAATACTCAGTGTCACATGGGGACGGTATCAGGAGGACACT